>CAXARO010000311.1:0-53133 GCA_963971305.1 Arcuatula senhousia | reverse complement strand
CTAACCCTAACCCTAACCCTAACCCTAACCCTAACCCTAACCCTAACCCTAACCCTAACCCTAACCCTAACCCTAACCCTAACCCTAACCCTAACCCTAACCCTAACCCTAACCCTAACCCTAACCCTAACCCTAACCCTAACCCTAACCCTAACCCTAACCCTAACCCTAACCCTAACCCTAACCCTAACCCTAACCCTAACCCTAACCCTAACCCTAACCCTAACCCTAACCCTAACCCTAACCCTAACCCTAACCCTAACCCTAACCCTAACCCTAACCCTAACCCTAACCCTAACCCTAACCCTAACCCTAACCCTAACCCTAACCCTAACCCTAACCCTAACCCTAACCCTAACCCTAACCCTAACCCTAACCCTAACCCTAACCCTAACCCTAACCCTAACCCTAACCCTAACCCTAACCCTAACCCTAACCCTAACCCTAACCCTAACCCTAACCCTAACCCTAACCCTAACCCTAACCCTAACCCTAACCTCTAACCCTAACCCTAACCCTAACCCTAACCCTAACCCTAACCCTAACCCTAACCCTAACCCTAACCCTAACCCTAACCCTAACCCTAACCCTAACCCTAACCCTAACCCTAACCCTAACCCTAACCCTAACCCTAACCCTAACCCTAACCCTAACCCTAACCCTAACCCTAACCCTAACCCTAACCCTAACCCTAACCCTAACCCTAACCCTAACCCTAACCCTAACCCTAACCCTAACCCTAACCCTAACCCTAACCCTAACCCTAACCCTAACCCTAACCCTAACCCTAACCCTAACCCTAACCCTAACCCTAACCCTAACCCTAACCCTAACCCTAACCCTAACCCTAACCCTAACCCTAACCCTAACCCTAACCCTAACCCTAACCCTAACCCTAACCCTAACCCTAACCCTAACCCTAACCCTAACCCTAACCCTAACCCTAACCCTAACCCTAACCCTAACCCTAACCCTAACCCTAACCCTAACCCTAACCCTAACCCTAACCCTAACCCTAACCCTAACCCTAACCCTAACCCTAACCCTAACCCTAACCCTAACCCTAACCCTAACCCTAACCCTAACCCTAACCCTAACCCTAACCCTAACCCTAACCCTAACCCTAACCCTAACCCTAACCCTAACCCTAACCCTAACCCTAACCCTAACCCTAACCCTAACCCTAACCCTAACCCTAACCCTAACCCTAACCCTAACCCTAACCCTAACCCTAACCCTAACCCTAACCCTAACCCTAACCCTAACCCTAACCCTAACCCTAACCCTAACCCTAACCCTAACCCTAACCCTAACCCTAACCCTAACCCTAACCCTAACCCTAACCCTAACCCTAACCCTAACCCTAACCCTAACCCTAACCCTAACCCTAACCCTAACCCTAACCCTAACCCTAACCCTAACCCTAACCCTAACCCTAACCCTAACCCTAACCCTAACCCTAACCCTAACCCTAACCCTAACCCTAACCCTAACCCTAACCCTAACCCTAACCCTAACCCTAACCCTAACCCTAACCCTAACCCTAACCCTAACCCTAACCCTAACCCTAACCCTAACCCTAACCCTAACCCTAACCCTAACCCTAACCCTAACCCTAACCCTAACCCTAACCCTAACCCTAACCCTAACCCTAACCCTAACCCTAACCCTAACCCTAACCCTAACCCTAACCCTAACCCTAACCCTAACCCTAACCCTAACCCTAACCCTAACCCTAACCCTAACCCTAACCCTAACCCTAACCCTAACCCTAACCCTAACCCTAACCCTAACCCTAACCCTAACCCTAACCCTAACCCTAACCCTAACCCTAACCCTAACCCTAACCCTAACCCTAACCCTAACCCTAACCCTAACCCTAACCCTAACCCTAACCCTAACCCTAACCCTAACCCTAACCCTAACCCTAACCCTAACCCTAACCCTAACCCTAACCCTAACCCTAACCCTAACCCTAACCCTAACCCTAACCCTAACCCTAACCCTAACCCTAACCCTAACCCTAACCCTAACCCTAACCCTAACCCTAACCCTAACCCTAACCCTAACCCTAACCCTAACCCTAACCCTAACCCTAACCCTAACCCTAACCCTAACCCTAACCCTAACCCTAACCCTAACCCTAACCCTAACCCTAACCCTAACCCTAACCCTAACCCTAACCCTAACCCTAACCCTAACCCTAACCCTAACCCTAACCCTAACCCTAACCCTAACCCTAACCCTAACCCTAACCCTAACCCTAACCCTAACCCTAACCCTAACCCTAACCCTAACCCTAACCCTAACCCTAACCCTAACCCTAACCCTAACCCTAACCCTAACCCTAACCCTAACCCTAACCCTAACCCTAACCCTAACCCTAACCCTAACCCTAACCCTAACCCTAACCCTAACCCTAACCCTAACCCTAACCCTAACCCTAACCCTAACCCTAACCCTAACCCTAACCCTAACCCTAACCCTAACCCTAACCCTAACCCTAACCCTAACCCTAACCCTAACCCTAACCCTAACCCTAACCCTAACCCTAACCCTAACCCTAACCCTAACCCTAACCCTAACCCTAACCCTAACCCTAACCCTAACCCTAACCCTAACCCTAACCCTAACCCTAACCCTAACCCTAACCCTAACCCTAACCCTAACCCTAACCCTAACCCTAACCCTAACCCTAACCCTAACCCTAACCCTAACCCTAACCCTAACCCTAACCCTAACCCTAACCCTAACCCTAACCCTAACCCTAACCCTAACCCTAACCCTAACCCTAACCCTAACCCTAACCCTAACCCTAACCCTAACCCTAACCCTAACCCTAACCCTAACCCTAACCCTAACCCTAACCCTAACCCTAACCCTAACCCTAACCCTAACCCTAACCCTAACCCTAACCCTAACCCTAACCCTAACCCTAACCCTAACCCTAACCCTAACCCTAACCCTAACCCTAACCCTAACCCTAACCCTAACCCTAACCCTAACCCTAACCCTAACCCTAACCCTAACCCTAACCCTAACCCTAACCCTAACCCTAACCCTAACCCTAACCCTAACCCTAACCCTAACCCTAACCCTAACCCTAACCCTAACCCTAACCCTAACCCTAACCCTAACCCTAACCCTAACCCTAACCCTAACCCTAACCCTAACCCTAACCCTAACCCTAACCCTAACCCTAACCCTAACCCTAACCCTAACCCTAACCCTAACCCTAACCCTAACCCTAACCCTAACCCTAACCCTAACCCTAACCCTAACCCTAACCCTAACCCTAACCCTAACCCTAACCCTAACCCTAACCCTAACCCTAACCCTAACCCTAACCCTAACCCTAACCCTAACCCTAACCCTAACCCTAACCCTAACCCTAACCCTAACCCTAACCCTAACCCTAACCCTAACCCTAACCCTAACCCTAACCCTAACCCTAACCCTAACCCTAACCCTAACCCTAACCCTAACCCTAACCCTAACCCTAACCCTAACCCTAACCCTAACCCTAACCCTAACCCTAACCCTAACCCTAACCCTAACCCTAACCCTAACCCTAACCCTAACCCTAACCCTAACCCTAACCCTAACCCTAACCCTAACCCTAACCCTAACCCTAACCCTAACCCTAACCCTAACCCTAACCCTAACCCTAACCCTAACCCTAACCCTAACCCTAACCCTAACCCTAACCCTAACCCTAACCCTAACCCTAACCCTAACCCTAACCCTAACCCTAACCCTAACCCTAACCCTAACCCTAACCCTAACCCTAACCCTAACCCTAACCCTAACCCTAACCCTAACCCTAACCCTAACCCTAACCCTAACCCTAACCCTAACCCTAACCCTAACCCTAACCCTAACCCTAACCCTAACCCTAACCCTAACCCTAACCCTAACCCTAACCCTAACCCTAACCCTAACCCTAACCCTAACCCTAACCCTAACCCTAACCCTAACCCTAACCCTAACCCTAACCCTAACCCTAACCCTAACCCTAACCCTAACCCTAACCCTAACCCTAACCCTAACCCTAACCCTAACCCTAACCCTAACCCTAACCCTAACCCTAACCCTAACCCTAACCCTAACCCTAACCCTAACCCTAACCCTAACCCTAACCCTAACCCTAACCCTAACCCTAACCCTAACCCTAACCCTAACCCTAACCCTAACCCTAACCCTAACCCTAACCCTAACCCTAACCCTAACCCTAACCCTAACCCTAACCCTAACCCTAACCCTAACCCTAACCCTAACCCTAACCCTAACCCTAACCCTAACCCTAACCCTAACCCTAACCCTAACCCTAACCCTAACCCTAACCCTAACCCTAACCCTAACCCTAACCCTAACCCTAACCCTAACCCTAACCCTAACCCTAACCCTAACCCTAACCCTAACCCTAACCCTAACCCTAACCCTAACCCTAACCCTAACCCTAACCCTAACCCTAACCCTAACCCTAACCCTAACCCTAACCCTAACCCTAACCCTAACCCTAACCCTAACCCTAACCCTAACCCTAACCCTAACCCTAACCCTAACCCTAACCCTAACCCTAACCCTAACCCTAACCCTAACCCTAACCCTAACCCTAACCCTAACCCTAACCCTAACCCTAACCCTAACCCTAACCCTAACCCTAACCCTAACCCTAACCCTAACCCTAACCCTAACCCTAACCCTAACCCTAACCCTAACCCTAACCCTAACCCTAACCCTAACCCTAACCCTAACCCTAACCCTAACCCTAACCCTAACCCTAACCCTAACCCTAACCCTAACCCTAACCCTAACCCTAACCCTAACCCTAACCCTAACCCTAACCCTAACCCTAACCCTAACCCTAACCCTAACCCTAACCCTAACCCTAACCCTAACCCTAACCCTAACCCTAACCCTAACCCTAACCCTAACCCTAACCCTAACCCTAACCCTAACCCTAACCCTAACCCTAACCCTAACCCTAACCCTAACCCTAACCCTAACCCTAACCCTAACCCTAACCCTAACCCTAACCCTAACCCTAACCCTAACCCTAACCCTAACCCTAACCCTAACCCTAACCCTAACCCTAACCCTAACCCTAACCCTAACCCTAACCCTAACCCTAACCCTAACCCTAACCCTAACCCTAACCCTAACCCTAACCCTAACCCTAACCCTAACCCTAACCCTAACCCTAACCCTAACCCTAACCCTAACCCTAACCCTAACCCTAACCCTAACCCTAACCCTAACCCTAACCCTAACCCTAACCCTAACCCTAACCCTAACCCTAACCCTAACCCTAACCCTAACCCTAACCCTAACCCTAACCCTAACCCTAACCCTAACCCTAACCCTAACCCTAACCCTAACCCTAACCCTAACCCTAACCCTAACCCTAACCCTAACCCTAACCCTAACCCTAACCCTAACCCTAACCCTAACCCTAACCCTAACCCTAACCCTAACCCTAACCCTAACCCTAACCCTAACCCTAACCCTAACCCTAACCCTAACCCTAACCCTAACCCTAACCCTAACCCTAACCCTAACCCTAACCCTAACCCTAACCCTAACCCTAACCCTAACCCTAACCCTAACCCTAACCCTAACCCTAACCCTAACCCTAACCCTAACCCTAACCCTAACCCTAACCCTAACCCTAACCCTAACCCTAACCCTAACCCTAACCCTAACCCTAACCCTAACCCTAACCCTAACCCTAACCCTAACCCTAACCCTAACCCTAACCCTAACCCTAACCCTAACCCTAACCCTAACCCTAACCCTAACCCTAACCCTAACCCTAACCCTAACCCTAACCCTAACCCTAACCCTAACCCTAACCCTAACCCTAACCCTAACCCTAACCCTAACCCTAACCCTAACCCTAACCCTAACCCTAACCCTAACCCTAACCCTAACCCTAACCCTAACCCTAACCCTAACCCTAACCCTAACCCTAACCCTAACCCTAACCCTAACCCTAACCCTAACCCTAACCCTAACCCTAACCCTAACCCTAACCCTAACCCTAACCCTAACCCTAACCCTAACCCTAACCCTAACCCTAACCCTAACCCTAACCCTAACCCTAACCCTAACCCTAACCCTAACCCTAACCCTAACCCTAACCCTAACCCTAACCCTAACCCTAACCCTAACCCTAACCCTAACCCTAACCCTAACCCTAACCCTAACCCTAACCCTAACCCTAACCCTAACCCTAACCCTAACCCTAACCCTAACCCTAACCCTAACCCTAACCCTAACCCTAACCCTAACCCTAACCCTAACCCTAACCCTAACCCTAACCCTAACCCTAACCCTAACCCTAACCCTAACCCTAACCCTAACCCTAACCCTAACCCTAACCCTAACCCTAACCCTAACCCTAACCCTAACCCTAACCCTAACCCTAACCCTAACCCTAACCCTAACCCTAACCCTAACCCTAACCCTAACCCTAACCCTAACCCTAACCCTAACCCTAACCCTAACCCTAACCCTAACCCTAACCCTAACCCTAACCCTAACCCTAACCCTAACCCTAACCCTAACCCTAACCCTAACCCTAACCCTAACCCTAACCCTAACCCTAACCCTAACCCTAACCCTAACCCTAACCCTAACCCTAACCCTAACCCTAACCCTAACCCTAACCCTAACCCTAACCCTAACCCTAACCCTAACCCTAACCCTAACCCTAACCCTAACCCTAACCCTAACCCTAACCCTAACCCTAACCCTAACCCTAACCCTAACCCTAACCCTAACCCTAACCCTAACCCTAACCCTAACCCTAACCCTAACCCTAACCCTAACCCTAACCCTAACCCTAACCCTAACCCTAACCCTAACCCTAACCCTAACCCTAACCCTAACCCTAACCCTAACCCTAACCCTAACCCTAACCCTAACCCTAACCCTAACCCTAACCCTAACCCTAACCCTAACCCTAACCCTAACCCTAACCCTAACCCTAACCCTAACCCTAACCCTAACCCTAACCCTAACCCTAACCCTAACCCTAACCCTAACCCTAACCCTAACCCTAACCCTAACCCTAACCCTAACCCTAACCCTAACCCTAACCCTAACCCTAACCCTAACCCTAACCCTAACCCTAACCCTAACCCTAACCCTAACCCTAACCCTAACCCTAACCCTAACCCTAACCCTAACCCTAACCCTAACCCTAACCCTAACCCTAACCCTAACCCTAACCCTAACCCTAACCCTAACCCTAACCCTAACCCTAACCCTAACCCTAACCCTAACCCTAACCCTAACCCTAACCCTAACCCTAACCCTAACCCTAACCCTAACCCTAACCCTAACCCTAACCCTAACCCTAACCCTAACCCTAACCCTAACCCTAACCCTAACCCTAACCCTAACCCTAACCCTAACCCTAACCCTAACCCTAACCCTAACCCTAACCCTAACCCTAACCCTAACCCTAACCCTAACCCTAACCCTAACCCTAACCCTAACCCTAACCCTAACCCTAACCCTAACCCTAACCCTAACCCTAACCCTAACCCTAACCCTAACCCTAACCCTAACCCTAACCCTAACCCTAACCCTAACCCTAACCCTAACCCTAACCCTAACCCTAACCCTAACCCTAACCCTAACCCTAACCCTAACCCTAACCCTAACCCTAACCCTAACCCTAACCCTAACCCTAACCCTAACCCTAACCCTAACCCTAACCCTAACCCTAACCCTAACCCTAACCCTAACCCTAACCCTAACCCTAACCCTAACCCTAACCCTAACCCTAACCCTAACCCTAACCCTAACCCTAACCCTAACCCTAACCCTAACCCTAACCCTAACCCTAACCCTAACCCTAACCCTAACCCTAACCCTAACCCTAACCCTAACCCTAACCCTAACCCTAACCCTAACCCTAACCCTAACCCTAACCCTAACCCTAACCCTAACCCTAACCCTAACCCTAACCCTAACCCTAACCCTAACCCTAACCCTAACCCTAACCCTAACCCTAACCCTAACCCTAACCCTAACCCTAACCCTAACCCTAACCCTAACCCTAACCCTAACCCTAACCCTAACCCTAACCCTAACCCTAACCCTAACCCTAACCCTAACCCTAACCCTAACCCTAACCCTAACCCTAACCCTAACCCTAACCCTAACCCTAACCCTAACCCTAACCCTAACCCTAACCCTAACCCTAACCCTAACCCTAACCCTAACCCTAACCCTAACCCTAACCCTAACCCTAACCCTAACCCTAACCCTAACCCTAACCCTAACCCTAACCCTAACCCTAACCCTAACCCTAACCCTAACCCTAACCCTAACCCTAACCCTAACCCTAACCCTAACCCTAACCCTAACCCTAACCCTAACCCTAACCCTAACCCTAACCCTAACCCTAACCCTAACCCTAACCCTAACCCTAACCCTAACCCTAACCCTAACCCTAACCCTAACCCTAACCCTAACCCTAACCCTAACCCTAACCCTAACCCTAACCCTAACCCTAACCCTAACCCTAACCCTAACCCTAACCCTAACCCTAACCCTAACCCTAACCCTAACCCTAACCCTAACCCTAACCCTAACCCTAACCCTAACCCTAACCCTAACCCTAACCCTAACCCTAACCCTAACCCTAACCCTAACCCTAACCCTAACCCTAACCCTAACCCTAACCCTAACCCTAACCCTAACCCTAACCCTAACCCTAACCCTAACCCTAACCCTAACCCTAACCCTAACCCTAACCCTAACCCTAACCCTAACCCTAACCCTAACCCTAACCCTAACCCTAACCCTAACCCTAACCCTAAACCCTAACCCTTAACCGTCTAACCCTAACCCTAACCTTCTAACTCTAACCCTAACCCTTAACCCTAACCCTTAACCCTAACCCTAACCCTGACCATAAAACTGACCCTAACCCTAACCCCGACCCTAACCCTAACCCTTAACCCTAACCCTAACCCTTTTTTCTTAAAAAGTGTGTTTTTCGCGTATTTTTCTACAGAATTTTTTATCAAGAAACAGGGAGGTCAGGGAAGAAAACCGATGAGTGATTCGTATTAAGTTTTTGGATGAAAAACTCGAAAAAAATATTTTTGGGAGGGTTGGGGTTACAGTTACCATGTTGACCACTTTGCAGATATCAATTTGTGCTCATTTGGGCATGTTCCCGTACTCTTATCGTCACGAAATTGAAAAATCAGCCCCGTAGGGGCAGTACTTTTTAACGGGCAACCCGATGCAAAAAACTGCAAGTCTCTATCTTGTGTCGTTCTCAAGTTAGGTGTATCATGCGAAATGACGAAAAAACCGATTTTTCAGCTTCAATGCATTGAGTTCATTATGAACAATCTCAAATGTCATGGTTTCCCTGAACTCTACTCTGAATAGACTATAGATTTGACCATTTTTACGCTCCTGTTACAAGGCAAGAGAAAGCAGTGACTCGTCAAAAGTGACAAAAAAGTTCAATTCTACAAGCTTCAAAACCCATATTTCAAGAATAAACCGATCACCCAACTACATGTACCAACCGCCAATTAATTGTAGGTCTTCCCGTAAGTTATCGAAAGTTGAAAAGAACAAAATACACATAGGAACAAAAAACAAAAAATAGGAACAGGAAAGGGATGATACACCACTGGAAAAGGGGGAGTGGTGGGTAGGGGCAATGATGATGTGATCGAATGACAAAGGCTCCATCTGCAATTTCTTCTATACCAATCAGTGGATCTTAATGAAACTTTCACACAATCTTGGTGATACATCACAGATGTCTAGAATCCATGTTAAACTTTGATCGCAGTGGTATCCGGGTTTCCAGCAACGAAACATGGAGTTGGGCAATGGTTAACGGAAAGCAGCTCCTATCGCCCGCTACTGCAAAACCACTCAAGGGATCTTCATGAAACTTTCACACAATGTAGATAAAGATGTGCACTTCCTGTCTGTGCAACAATAGGGCCTCATTACATTGAAACACATTTTTGTCTGATTTTTTTTTTTTAATTATTCTTTGGTGTTTCAGAACTTGTTCCTGATCCTGAACTTTTCATTGTTTGTTGGAAAACACTATACGATTTTAGAAGTGAGTGAGTTGGTGTTTTTACGCCCGTGCAACGCTATATAGGTTATTTACAGGCGATGAACATGAAAAGAATGATACAATGAACATGAAATGATGATGATAAATGAAATATGGGGATGGGGTGCGAAACAAAGGAACGGTAAATTTTGAAGAACCACAGGAAAAGGGGGAGAGGTGGGTAGGGGCGGAAAATTTAGCCTATGTGGTGCATGTTTCGCTTATTTCGCCCTGTTTCCTTGCTCCAATCGTCTCGAAAATTGACCGATTTTAAAAATTGAACCATGATTGTAAAGCTAATTGTTCATTCTCCAGACCTAGTTTAGGTAAAGAAATGTACACGGTAAGTAAGCTTTTTCCTACCTCATTGAACATTGCTAACTTGTACAATGTCTAGACTCGGACCTGAAAGTGATGCAAGTTTGAGGCATCATAACTTTTGATCGGCGATAGGTAGCCCGGTTCTGTAAAATGTGTTAAACGGCACAAATCGTGATCTGTCGGACACAGTAAAGGGATTGTACGTCGGTTGAGCACAAGCGAGACTGGAATTTTTTTCTAGGAACAAGATTTTCCTCTCAATGTAGGCGATTTTTTTACCATTCGGGTCCTTGTAGCTTCTAGATCGGAAAAATACCAACGAATTGGCGACAGAATTCGACAAAAACCGCAAATACAAAGCCTGTTTGATCAAAAAACAATAGCCTGACTGAAAACAAACGTGTAGCTGAGACAGTGAACCAGTTATTTACAGGCGGGGCGCACGACGAATTTGTGCAAAAAATCCGAGAAAAAAAAACGAACACAAAAAAGGGACAAAGAGAAAAAAAAAGAAGGAAAGAGAAGGCAAAAGGAAGAAAAAAAATCAGTAGCTAATTCAAAAAAAAAAAAAAAAAAAAAAAAAAAAAAACAAGTCCACGCGCATACTTTTTGTTACTGGCATTCCTGCGCACAAAAATGATACAATGAATATGAAATGACGTGGTCACTTCAAAACATGATGACAGCCTTTTAAGCTGCTATTACTTCTACACCTGTCGTGGGATCTTTATGAAACTTTTACACGATCTTTGTGACTTAACACAGATGTGTAAAATTCATGTTTAACATTGCTTAGATAGATATCGGGGCTTCTATAGGCTAAAGTTGGAGATGAGCCATGGTTGACCAAGGACAGCTCTTATCGACCGCAACTCTGAAACCACTCGATGGATCTTCATGAAACTTTTACACAGCGTAGATATTGTTGTTGACTACCTTTTCCTGTCATAACCATTCACGATTGACTTTGTGGGGATCGAAGGGCGGTTTAATGTCCTTTTCGTCCAAAATTGATCCTGAACTATTGATCCTGAATTTCGTATTTTTTCATGCGAAAGTGTTGGATGTGCAAATAACTCATACGTTTTACCCCTTTTTGTTACAGAACATTTACAAGACAAGACGATTATGACAAACAAGAAAGACGAAGGCCGTTTCTGTAAAAGATTGGGGTAAGTAGATTTTTATTTTCTTTCTTTTTGTAATCAATCCGAGCGTCTATGCTCATCCGCTCCATTTAGTTGAAAAGCTTATTAAAAATACTTTCCAACGCGATTTTGATCGTTTAAATCGGTTAAGAAATGACTGAGATATTAGCATGTAAAGTTTGTAATTAAAATTTTCAAAAAGAAGTTCCGGCTAACCCTAACCCTTAACCCTGACACTAACCCTTTATTCATACGCAACCAAGACGGTTTACCGTTGGCGGAATGTGCAGATAAGGGTTACCCCTAATTACCTAACCCTAACCCTAACCCTAACCCTAACCCTAACCCTAACCCTAACCCTAACCCTAACCCTAACCCTAACCCCTAACCCTAACCCTAACCCTAACCCTAACCCTAACCCTAACCCTAACCCTAACCCCTAACCCTAACCCTAACCCTAACCCTAACCCTAACCCTAACCCTAACCCTAACCCTAACCCTAACCCTAACCCTAACCAATAACCTAGGTATACCCATAACCCATAACCTAGGTATACCCATTTCCAATAAACTAAGTAAACCCATCACCCATAACCTAGGTATACCTATAACCCATGACCCATAAACCATAACCCACGTAAACCCATGACCCATGACCCATGTCAACCCATAACCCATGACCCATAACCTAGATAGATATTTAACCCATGACCCAAGTAAACCTTTTACCCATGACCCATTACCTAGGTTTACCCATAACCCATAACCTAGGTATACCCATTATTAATGAACTAAGTTAACCCATCACCCATAACCTAGGTAAACCTATAACCCATAACCCAGGTAAACCCATGACCAATGAACCATAACCTACGTAACCCATGACCCATGACCCATAACCCATGACCCATAACCTAGGTAGACCCTTAACCCATGACCCAAGTAAACCCATAACCCATGACCCATTACCTAGGTATACCCATAACCCATAACCTAGGTATACCCATTATTAATGAACTAAGTTAACCCATCACCCATAACCTAGGTAAACCTATAACCCATAACCCAGGTAGACCCATGACCCATGAACCATAACCTACGTAACCCATGACCCATGACCCATGTGAACCCATAACCCATGACCCATGACCCATGTGAACCCATAACCCATGACCCATAACCTAGGTAGACCCTTAGCCCATGACCCTTGTAAACCCATAACCCATGACCCATGTAAACCCATAACCTATGACCCATAACCTAGGTATACCCATTATCAATGAACTAAGTAAACCCATAACCCATAACCTAGGTAAACCTATAACCCATGACCCATAAACCATAACCCACTTAAACTCATGACCCATGACCCATGTGAACCCATAAGAAAAGGGCTAGTAGTTTTAAAACGTAGATGTTTAACATGATTGCTTTAAAAAATAAACTGAAACAAACTTCACTTTTTATAGCTTGGCCTATGGCATCACAAGAAAGAGCATGTTCTGAGCTTTTCGGAACACATTTACTTTTTAAAATCGGTTAAAAAACAACCGAGATATGATGATTTTAATTTTTTTTAAACTATAACCCATGACCAATAACCTAGGTATACCCATAACCCATAACCTAGGTATACCCATTTCCAATAAACTAAGTAAACCCATCACCCATAACCTAGGTATACCTATAACCCATGACCCATAAACCATAACCCACGTAAACCCATGACCCATGACCCATGTCAACCCATAACCCATGACCCATAACCTAGATAGATATTTAACCCATGACCCAAGTAAACCTTTTACCCATGACCCATTACCTAGGTTTACCCATAACCCATAACCTAGGTATACCCATTATTAATGAACTAAGTTAACCCATCACCCATAACCTAGGTAAACCTATAACCCATAACCCAGGTAAACCCATGACCAATGAACCATAACCTACGTAACCCATGACCCATGACCCATAACCCATGACCCATAACCTAGGTAGACCCTTAACCCATGACCCAAGTAAACCCATAACCCATGACCCATTACCTAGGTATACCCATAACCCATAACCTAGGTATACCCATTATTAATGAACTAAGTTAACCCATCACCCATAACCTAGGTAAACCTATAACCCATAACCCAGGTAGACCCATGACCCATGAACCATAACCTACGTAACCCATGACCCATGACCCATGTGAACCCATAACCCATGACCCATGACCCATGTGAACCCATAACCCATGACCCATAACCTAGGTAGACCCTTAGCCCATGACCCTTGTAAACCCATAACCCATGACCCATGTAAACCCATAACCTATGACCCATAACCTAGGTATACCCATTATCAATGAACTAAGTAAACCCATAACCCATAACCTAGGTAAACCTATAACCCATGACCCATAAACCATAACCCACTTAAACTCATGACCCATGACCCATGTGAACCCATAAGAAAAGGGCTAGTAGTTTTAAAACGTAGATGTTTAACATGATTGCTTTAAAAAATAAACTGAAACAAACTTCACTTTTTATAGCTTGGCCTATGGCATCACAAGAAAGAGCATGTTCTGAGCTTTTCGGAACACATTTACTTTTTAAAATCGGTTAAAAAACAACCGAGATATGATGATTTTAATTTTTTTTAAACTATAACCCATGACCAATAACCTAGGTATACCCATAACCCATAACCTAGGTATACCCATTTCCAATAAACTAAGTAAACCCATCACCCATAACCTAGGTATACCTATAACCCATGACCCATAAACCATAACCCACGTAAACCCATGACCCATGACCCATGTCAACCCATAACCCATGACCCATAACCTAGATAGATATTTAACCCATGACCCAAGTAAACCTTTTACCCATGACCCATTACCTAGGTTTACCCATAACCCATAACCTAGGTATACCCATTATTAATGAACTAAGTTAACCCATCACCCATAACCTAGGTAAACCTATAACCCATAACACAGGTAAACCCATGACCAATGAACCATAACCTACGTAACCCATGACCCATGACCCATAACCCATGACCCATAACCTAGGTAGACCCTTAACCCATGACCCAAGTAAACCCATAACCCATGACCCATTACCTAGGTATACCCATAACCCATAACCTAGGTATACCCATTATTAATGAACTAAGTTAACCCATCACCCATAACCTAGGTAAACCTATAACCCATAACCCAGGTAGACCCATGACCCATGAACCATAACCTACGTAACCCATGACCCATGACCCATGTGAACCCATAACCCATGACCCATGACCCATGTGAACCCATAACCCATGACCCATAACCTAGGTAGACCCTTAGCCCATGACCCTTGTAAACCCATAACCCATGACCCATGTAAACCCATAACCTATGACCCATAACCTAGGTATACCCATTATCAATGAACTAAGTAAACCCATAACCCATAACCTAGGTAAACCTATAACCCATGACCCATAAACCATAACCCACTTAAACTCATGACCCATGACCCATGTGAACCCATAAGAAAAGGGCTAGTAGTTTTAAAACGTAGATGTTTAACATGATTGCTTTAAAAAATAAACTGAAACAAACTTCACTTTTTATAGCTTGGCCTATGGCATCACAAGAAAGAGCATGTTCTGAGCTTTTCGGAACACATTTACTTTTTAAAATCGGTTAAAAAACAACCGAGATATGATGATTTTAATTTTTTTTAAACTATAACCCATGACCAATAACCTAGGTATACCCATAACCCATAACCTAGGTATACCCATTTCCAATAAACTAAGTAAACCCATCACCCATAACCTAGGTATACCTATAACCCATGACCCATAAACCATAACCCACGTAAACCCATGACCCATGACCCATGTCAACCCATAACCCATGACCCATAACCTAGATAGATATTTAACCCATGACCCAAGTAAACCTTTTACCCATGACCCATTACCTAGGTTTACCCATAACCCATAACCTAGGTATACCCATTATTAATGAACTAAGTTAACCCATCACCCATAACCTAGGTAAACCTATAACCCATAACACAGGTAAACCCATGACCAATGAACCATAACCTACGTAACCCATGACCCATGACCCATAACCCATGACCCATAACCTAGGTAGACCCTTAACCCATGACCCAAGTAAACCCATAACCCATGACCCATTACCTAGGTATACCCATAACCCATAACCTAGGTATACCCATTATTAATGAACTAAGTTAACCCATCACCCATAACCTAGGTAAACCTATAACCCATAACCCAGGTAGACCCATGACCCATGAACCATAACCTACGTAACCCATGACCCATGACCCATGTGAACCCATAACCCATGACCCATGACCCATAACCTAGGTAGACCCTTAGCCCATGACCCTTGTAAACCCATAACCCATGACCCATGTAAACCCATAACCTATGACCCATAACCTAGGTATACCCATTATCAATGAACTAAGTAAACCCATAACCCATAACCTAGGTAAACCTATAACCCATGACCCATAAACCATAACCCACTTAAACTCATGACCCATGACCCATGTGAACCCATAAGAAAAGGGCTAGTAGTTTTAAAACGTAGATGTTTAACATGATTGCTTTAAAAAATAAACTGAAACAAACTTCACTTTTTATAGCTTGGCCTATGGCATCACAAGAAAGAGCATGTTCTGAGCTTTTCGGAACACATTTACTTTTTAAAATCGGTTAAAAAACAACCGAGATATGATGATTTTAATTTTTTTTAAACTATAACCCATGACCAATAACCTAGGTATACCCATAACCCATAACCTAGGTATACCCATTTCCAATAAACTAAGTAAACCCATCACCCATAACCTAGGTATACCTATAACCCATGACCCATAAACCATAACCCACGTAAACCCATGACCCATGACCCATGTCAACCCATAACCCATGACCCATAACCTAGATAGATATTTAACCCATGACCCAAGTAAACCTTTTACCCATGACCCATTACCTAGGTTTACCCATAACCCATAACCTAGGTATACCCATTATTAATGAACTAAGTTAACCCATCACCCATAACCTAGGTAAACCTATAACCCATAACACAGGTAAACCCATGACCAATGAACCATAACCTACGTAACCCATGACCCATGACCCATAACCCATGACCCATAACCTAGGTAGACCCTTAACCCATGACCCAAGTAAACCCATAACCCATGACCCATTACCTAGGTATACCCATAACCCATAACCTAGGTATACCCATTATTAATGAACTAAGTTAACCCATCACCCATAACCTAGGTAAACCTATAACCCATAACCCAGGTAGACCCATGACCCATGAACCATAACCTACGTAACCCATGACCCATGACCCATGTGAACCCATAACCCATGACCCATGACCCATGTGAACCCATAACCCATGACCCATAACCTAGGTAGACCCTTAGCCCATGACCCTTGTAAACCCATAACCCATGACCCATGTAAACCCATAACCTATGACCCATAACCTAGGTATACCCATTATCAATGAACTAAGTAAACCCATAACCCATAACCTAGGTAAACCTATAACCCATGACCCATAAACCATAACCCACTTAAACTCATGACCCATGACCCATGTGAACCCATAAGAAAAGGGCTAGTAGTTTTAAAACGTAGATGTTTAACATGATTGCTTTAAAAAATAAACTGAAACAAACTTCACTTTTTATAGCTTGGCCTATGGCATCACAAGAAAGAGCATGTTCTGAGCTTTTCGGAACACATTTACTTTTTAAAATCGGTTAAAAAACAACCGAGATATGATGATTTTAATTTTTTTTAAACTATAACCCATGACCAATAACCTAGGTATACCCATAACCCATAACCTAGGTATACCCATTTCCAATAAACTAAGTAAACCCATCACCCATAACCTAGGTATACCTATAACCCATGACCCATAAACCATAACCCACGTAAACCCATGACCCATGACCCATGTCAACCCATAACCCATGACCCATAACCTAGATAGATATTTAACCCATGACCCAAGTAAACCTTTTACCCATGACCCATTACCTAGGTTTATCCATAACCCATAACCTAGGTATACCCATTATTAATGAACTAAGTTAACCCATCACCCATAACCTAGGTAAACCTATAACCCATAACACAGGTAAACCCATGACCAATGAACCATAACCTACGTAACCCATGACCCATGACCCATAACCCATGACCCATAACCTAGGTAGACCCTTAACCCATGACCCAAGTAAACCCATAACCCATGACCCATTACCTAGGTATACCCATAACCCATAACCTAGGTATACCCATTATTAATGAACTAAGTTAACCCATCACCCATAACCTAGGTAAACCTATAACCCATAACCCAGGTAGACCCATGACCCATGAACCATAACCTACGTAACCCATGACCCATGACCCATGTGAACCCATAACCCATGACCCATGACCCATGTGAACCCATAACCCATGACCCATAACCTAGGTAGACCCTTAGCCCATGACCCTTGTAAACCCATAACCCATGACCCATGTAAACCCATAACCTATGACCCATAACCTAGGTATACCCATTATCAATGAACTAAGTAAACCCATAACCCATAACCTAGGTAAACCTATAACCCATGACCCATAAACCATAACCCACTTAAACTCATGACCCATGACCCATGTGAACCCATAAGAAAAGGGCTAGTAGTTTTAAAACGTAGATGTTTAACATGATTGCTTTAAAAAATAAACTGAAACAAACTTCACTTTTTATAGCTTGGCCTATGGCATCACAAGAAAGAGCATGTTCTGAGCTTTTCGGAACACATTTACTTTTTAAAATCGGTTAAAAAACAACCGAGATATGATGATTTTAATTTTTTTTAAACTATAACCCATGACCAATAACCTAGGTATACCCATAACCCATAACCTAGGTATACCCATTTCCAATAAACTAAGTAAACCCATCACCCATAACCTAGGTATACCTATAACCCATGACCCATAAACTATAACCCACGTAAACCCATGACCCATGACCCATGTCAACCCATAACCCATGACCCATAACCTAGATAGATATTTAACCCATGACCCAAGTAAACCTTTTACCCATGACCCATTACCTAGGTTTACCCATAACCCATAACCTAGGTATACCCATTATTAATGAACTAAGTTAACCCATCACCCATAACCTAGGTAAACCTATAACCCATAACACAGGTAAACCCATGACCAATGAACCATAACCTACGTAACCCATGACCCATGACCCATAACCCATGACCCATAACCTAGGTAGACCCTTAACCCATGACCCAAGTAAACCCATAACCCATGACCCATTACCTAGGTATACCCATAACCCATAACCTAGGTATACCCATTATTAATGAACTAAGTTAACCCATCACCCATAACCTAGGTAAACCTATAACCCATAACCCAGGTAGACCCATGACCCATGAACCATAACCTACGTAACCCATGACCCATGACCCATGTGAACCCATAACCCATGACCCATGACCCATAACCTAGGTAGACCCTTAGCCCATGACCCTTGTAAACCCATAACCCATGACCCATGTAAACCCATAACCTATGACCCATAACCTAGGTATACCCATTATCAATGAACTAAGTAAACCCATAACCCATAACCTAGGTAAACCTATAACCCATGACCCATAAACCATAACCCACTTAAACTCATGACCCATGACCCATGTGAACCCATAAGAAAAGGGCTAGTAGTTTTAAAACGTAGATGTTTAACATGATTGCTTTAAAAAATAAACTGAAACAAACTTCACTTTTTATAGCTTGGCCTATGGCATCACAAGAAAGAGCATGTTCTGAGCTTTTCGGAACACATTTACTTTTTAAAATCGGTTAAAAAACAACCGAGATATGATGATTTTAATTTTTTTTAAACTATAACCCATGACCAATAACCTAGGTATACCCATAACCCATAACCTAGGTATACCCATTTCCAATAAACTAAGTAAACCCATCACCCATAACCTAGGTATACCTATAACCCATGACCCATAAACCATAACCCACGTAAACCCATGACCCATGACCCATGTCAACCCATAACCCATGACCCATAACCTAGATAGATATTTAACCCATGACCCAAGTAAACCTTTTACCCATGACCCATTACCTAGGTTTACCCATAACCCATAACCTAGGTATACCCATTATTAATGAACTAAGTTAACCCATCACCCATAACCTAGGTAAACCTATAACCCATAACCCAGGTAAACCCATGACCAATGAACCATAACCTACGTAACCCATGACCCATGACCCATGTGAACCCATAACCCATGACCCATAACCTAGGTAGACCCTTAACCCATGACCCAAGTAAGCCCATAACCTATGACCCATAACCTAGGTATACCCATAACCCATAACCTAGGTATACCCATTATTAATGAACTAAGTTAACCCATCACCCATAACCTAGGTAAACCTATAACCCATAACCCAGGTCCATGACCCATGTGAACCCATAACCCATGACCCATAACCTAGGTAGACCCTTAGCCCATGACCCTTGTAAACCCATAACCCATGACCCATGTAAACCCATAACCTATGACCCATAACCTAGGTATACCCATTATCAATGAACTAAGTAAACCCATAACCCATAACCTAGGTAAACCTATAACCCATGACCCATAAACCATAACCCACTTAAACTCATGACCCATGACCCAAGTCAACCTATAACTCATGACCCATAACCTAGATAAATCTTTCACCCATGACCCAAGTAAACCTTATCACCCATGACCCATAACCTAAATCTACCCATAAGCCATAACCTAGGTATACCCATTACCAATAACCTAGGGAAACCTGTCACCCATAACCTAGGTATACCTATAACCCATAACCCTAACCCACGTAAACCTATGACCCATAACCCATAACCTCGGTTTACCCATTCCCCATAAATTAGATATTACCATAACCCATAAACTAAATAAACCCTTTACCCATAACATAGGTATTCCTATAAGCCATAGCCCATATACTAGGTTAACCCATTACCCATAAACTTGGTACACCCTTAACCCATAACCTAGGTCAACCCATAAGCCATAACCCATATACTAGGTTAACCCTAGGTTTATATATAATCCATAACCTAGGTAAACTTGTCTTAGTGTATGGAAGCGTGAGTTTATATGTATATAAATATGGGTATATATTCTTATGTCTTTTGCTGTGTGAGTATGACTGGGGGTTTGTGGTGTTTGTGATTTAGTCTGTGAGTGTGTGTGTATGTGTGTGCTTGTTATTGTAATTGTTTGTGAGGTACAAGTTTTGTTTCAAATATTAAATGTTGCACAACGACGACTTGCAAAAAAAGCTAGGGTTAAAATCCCTTCATCGTAGTTTCTGTCCTTTTATATACTATTTAGATTTTGTTTGGTTCTTAGTTATTCAAACATGGTTTTATTATGTTAATTTAATGCATGCCCTTGCATAAAAAATACAGGATAGTTGGAAAAAAATGATTTTATCTTGATAATTGTAGTAGAAAAAAAATATGTTCTTATTTGTTGTAAATCTTTATTAAGAGAAAACACATTTCAAATGTACAATAAAACAAATGTATTATCCTTTATCTTCAAACATTTATGTTTAAGTAAACTTAAATTATATCAGTAAAGATCCAGAAAATGTTTTGATGAAAATTATGCAATATAAATTGTGAACAGCAACAGAATGCTTAAATCTACCTCAACATTTTTCAACTAGAATTCAATAAGATTTAAAGGCAAAGGTAACAAAACGTTTGAAGAGTCTTTAAAGGTCTTATGAAACTTAAACAGAACTATAAAGTTTTTCAATCATCTCAGACTTTTTCTGGCTCACATTACATAAACTATTTAATAGTAAAGACAAACGGTTTGCATATTTAAACATGCTTAAAAACATACACAAAGCAAAAGAGGTTTACAGCTACTTCTGCCTTTCTTTTCCCTTTCTGTAGGCAAAATTTCACAAGAAAAATAAAAATAAACAAAAACTATGTGTATCTGATAAACACTTGAAAAACATGAGAGGTGATATAAGCTATAAAAATTTAGTATTGTGTTTGTCTAGGCTTATAAGAATCAATCAAAATAAAAAAATGATTCATAAACATGAACAACGCAATAGTGGTTGATAATTTTCTTTGACAACCTTAAAGTAAAACTTTTAAATTAATGATAAAAAGTACTAAAAATTATTTGTATCTTAAAAAAACATGAGAGGTGATAAAAGCAATAAATCTAAGTTTGCATTTGTCTAGCCTCAAAATAAACATTAAAAATAAAAATGATTACTAAACATGAGAAATATAAGAGTTAATGATAAAGATAAAAAAAAAGTAATGTTAATCTTTAGATGACTTGAAAACACACGAGCATTGATTTAAACAATAAAAATTAGTATTGCCATTTTCTATAATCATAATAGACAAAGGGATATAAGAAATGTTTACAATTATCTCTGTACAAGGGAATGATGTACAAATTGCACAAAAAAAATGTTGGTAAACAGTAAACTGTTTTTTTTTTTTGCCTTTTTAAACATTTTTTACTTTAAAAAAATGCAAGCAAAGTAATATTCTGATTTGATTTTTTAGTCTGTCTCTTTACTTAGATATGTTTTTTGCTTTCTGCAATACTTTTCAAAAGTTATGTGTCTCTTAAAAGAAAATTCAAGAACATGAGAGGTAATACAAGCAATAAAGCTAATCTTTCCTTTGTCTAGCCTATCAATAAAATAAAAATAAAAATGATTAAAACAACATGAGACATACAAGAGTAAATGATAGGGATGAACAATGTAATGTGTTTCTTAAAAAAAACATGAGGAGTGATAAAAACAATAAAAATCAGTCTAGCCTTTTCCTTCACTCATAATATAAAATGTTTATAATGATCTCCGTCCAAGGAAAGGATGTAAAAATTTTACACGTAAGTTAGTTAAACAGTAAACTGTTGTCTTTTGTTGTTGTTTTTTAATTAATTTACAAAAGCATAAGTAAAGTATTATTCTGAATTGATTTTGTTTGTCTATTTCTTTACTTAGAAATGTCTTCGTTTTCTGCAATACTTTTCAAAAGTTCTGCGCATCTTAAAAAGCAACTTCAAAAAAACATGAGAGGTGATACAACACTATGAACCAAAAAATGACTCAAATTACCATGCACAGTTCAGACTAGATTTCATGACTGATAAGAACTGTTAGGTACCACAATTTTTGTGTAAAAAGTTGATTTTATTTGATTCAACATCTTCAGTAATTATTAATATCATTTTTAACTATTTTTTATTGTCTTTAACTGTAGCAGACGGTGTCAGTTTAAATCAGTACATTTTGTGATTTGTATCAAATCATAACAGCCATTATAAATATTTCCTTCATTTATAATCACTGATGTGGTTTGTAACTGTCATTGTCAGTTATTTACATAACGTTACCTAGATTTAAAATGACTGACAGGGATTGGTTGATCATACATCTCAAGTCAATGTCAGTCATTTTAAATCAAGGTCAAGTTCTGTTAATGACTGTAAATGACAATTAAAAACCGCATCAATGATTTAAAATCATGGTGAATATTTAGAATGACTGTCATGATTTGCTACAAAACATAAAATTGACTGATATAAACTGACATCGTCTGCTACAATTAAGGACAAATAAAAACAGTAAGAATACAGAAATTGATAATTACTGCAACAAATAAAATCAACATTTTACAGATAATGTGTGGTAAATGAAACTTCATTTCAGTCATATTCAATCGATTTTGAACTGTGCATGGTAATGTCAGTCTTTATTTTGGTTCATGGTGCAAGCAATAAAACTAATTTTGCCTTTGTCTAGCATCAAAATAGACAACAAAAATCAAAATGATTAAAAAACATCAGAACTACAATAGTTAATGATAGAAATGAACACATGACTCTAGAAAAAAACTGGAAAAAACATGAGTAGTGATATAAACAAAAAGTATAGTTATATTTTGAAGTGTTTTTGCTGCTCTGTCTCCATATTCCGTTTACTCTGACATTTCTTTATCTTCAGTCATACTTTCCATGGCCTTGATCACGTAGTCGCTCAGTCTCCTCTTTTGCGATTGTCTTTGCTCACTCCTTCTGTCGTTCTTCCTCTGATTCCTCAGGGCTTCTTTTATATACGTCGGTAAGTCAAGAGTATCAGATGGAACGAAATCTTTACTCCATAATTTCATTTTCTGTCCATCGACAATGCACTGGTTTACCATCACCTCGCTAATTGCTTCCTCTTGTCTACAGCTTAAGAAATATTTCAGGAATGCCCTCTGGTATTGGTTGAGCTTATCATTGCTGGTTGAGGGCGTGACAAAAGGCTTCAATAACTCTATGGTTTCTCTACTGATATCACTGTCGTCACTATAAAATATAAATAATAGACATTCTATTAAAGTACAAAGAATTAAAGATATCTTCACTAGGAGTCTGTGGTCAGTTCGGAGAAAAAAATATATGTTAGTAGTGCTATGTTTGATACTTAGTTGACATGTGCAGGTGATATTTTTAAATTAAAAGGTTTTCACACGTTAGTACATTAAATAAAGTTCGTTACAATTCAAACTTTTATGAGCTGAAGATTTAAACAAGCAAGTATTTTGTAAAGGAAAAACATTAGAAAATGCAATGTTTGAAATGTATAGGACAAATGAACGTGTGATTGTTCACATATCAAAATGGCAATAACACCTGATTCTATAAAATTTAACATAAAATGGAGACTTGTATACGGCTTTTAGTTCTATGTTATATATTTGTTTATTCATAAGCCTTTTTAAGTTGGTTACTTTTCCTGTTTTCCATTTTTTATAATGGTGGCCATATTTTATGACAAACAAACAACCCAAACAAAAACTTTCAGAAGTAACATTGCAAAAAATTTTTCCCTCATATTGATATCACTGTAGTTTAAGAGGATATTTATTTTCAAACAAACGGACAACGCGATGGCAATTGCTAATATGGAGTTTGGTCAGGAGAGTTCAAAATTGATTTTGGGTTAACCTTAACCCAACAATTCGGATGCTCCATTGATACCTCTGTTTTTTGGATTAATTTAATGAGTACCTACCTGGTAAAAAGACTTAAAGATGGCAATTACATGAAAGAATTTACAGGAAAACTACAAGAACGTATTGAAATAGAATATCTTATAAATATCTATTTTTATATTCTTCCATATAATTGTTTTTTTAGAACTGCTTTGTTGAACTCGAATCTAGAAAACTAAAGAAATAACTAACATATAACTTTGTGATTTAAAAAAGAATGTATAATAATGACAACAACCTTGTTAGTCTGTCGGTTTATGAGTATCAATATGTTTCTTTGATTTAACATAACTACTTTTTACTCACTGATAAAATCTTCTACATCCTATGATTGAGGAAGTAGAGGCGCTCTTCGGTGTGGAGGCTACTGCTTTTGCCATGGATGAGGACTGGCTTGTGATCGATTCGTTGAGGCTTTCTCTTTTGAGTCCTGCTGTCAGGCACTGAATGATTATGTTTGGAATCCTTTCTTCCAAGCTTTTCACTGCTTCTGCGATACTTTTTTGACTATTTTCCAACGCATCTACTCTTTTTATTAGGTCATTTGTTTTTTTATCATTCTGTGTTTCTTTTTCCTTTAATGTTTTTCCTAAAGCCTCCACTTTTTCTTTGTTTCTGTTTTGTTCTACTTTCACTTCTGCAATGCATTCTGCCACATACTTTTCTATCTCAACACAGGCCTCATCTACACCATATGTACTCTTTCCGTCCGACATTTTCTACAAAACATGGAGAATAATTTTACTTATATTTCTGTAATAAAACCTAAATGCACCGATGTTGACAATCGGACCTGAACAGTCGGAAAACAAGGACAAAGTTTGCCAACATCAACGAAATAAAAAAGGTAAGGGAGGAATATACACACCGAATAACGAGTGTTTTGAGATGGTTCTTAAAAAAACGAGGTACTTGAATACATCAACGCAAATGTATGTTCGCTTTTTTTTGTATGATTGAATGAAGTTCAATTTATACTCACTCAGAAAAATTGCACAATACAAAATTCCCTTACATATTTCAAATAAACATACAAAATTTAGAATTTGTTTTGCAAAGCCATTTCTCAACGGATTTTCACGAAGAAAGCAACAAAAAAACGAAAAATGATTGCAGTTGATCTTATTTGTTTCATAAAATCGTTTCTCAAATGTTGTGGTTTTTCTTTAACCACAAGTATAAGATCATTGTTGATTTAATGCGTCAACAAAACGTTTACATAAACCAACATTTTGGTAACTCTAACAACGTGAAAAAATATCGGTTGCATTCTGCACGTGTACTATCAAAAACCTCTTAAACTAGGATTTTGCCTTAGGCATTAAAAATAAATTTCAGTCATTTAATTTCGTTGTTTTTATTTCATCAGAACAGGTTGAAAAAGCCTGGCAATATTAATTTAAAACAAGGCAGGTTTGCTTAAAACGTATAGAAAAATACATGTATGTCATGTATGTTTGCATGAAATACAATTGAGGAAATGTCTTATATTTATAGAATACGAAGATTAAAGACAAGCTTTTTACTATAAATTGAGGTTAAAATTTAAGTTATGAACATTTTAGTTCAGGTATAATGTTAGTCTACCATTGTACTAGAGCGTTTGACACTGAGTTTGATGAAAGTCATTTATAGGAGCTATATACTTTAGATATGGTCGATCTTACTTATAATTTGGTATTCTAGTTTGGCGTTATTGGTTATATTGTTTTATTGCTATTTATATTAGAGTGTTTGGTATTCTAATTTTTGAGTACATTGCATATTAAAAAGACGAAATGCACGTCAGTCGTAGCAATTTTTTTTCTTGAACTTTCAACTATTAATATAAATTTATTTATCTAAAAATATACACGTATATGTTGCTTTTATTTCATTACTTATGAAAAAAATAGCAAAATCATATCTGATATTATGATTGTTTTGTTTCATTGCTTTACGGATGACATCATATGCTTGTATACAAATACGGGATTTCTATCTCTCAGATTAGCACAGATGTTGGTTTGACATAGAGCTTGTTAATGTCATCCTTTCCGTATTTGACAAAACCTAAATCGATCTTTGGCAAGGTGACGGATGCGCTGTAGCAAGCAGGAACTGCTAACTCTTCCGGAGCACCTGAGCTCACTCTCGTTTCGGCTTCACGTTGCTGAATGCAGTTTTGTTGTTATGTGTGTGTGTATGTTTTATGTTGTTGTGTGGTTTGTTTCGTTGTGATGATTTTTGTCTACCGGTTTTGTCTTTGTCTTTACTGTTTTATGATGTTGATTACCCCTTTTGTACACCTTGGCTTATTTGCTTTATTAACTTGATAAAACTTACATTGGAGGTGAATGTTGACTATGAAATAAACAAAACTTAAACTAAATGACAGAAAAACTTAAGAAAAATCATATGTTGATCCCTGCAGAAAGAAACTAAATTATGAAAATCACTGTTTGAGAAAAGAATGACATAATGAATACTACCAGAAGTAAACTCATGAAAGTTAAAATTACGATTAAAACAAAACATAAGCGTTTGAACAAATTCATCGTAAATGCCGAAAGAGAGAAAGCCATAGGGGAGAGAAAATCCATGAGAACTCATAGCAACAAATCAAATCTAAAGAAAAAGAGGGAAACATAAAATATTGAAATACTGTATCTGTAAAAAATAAATAAAAACGAGTAAATTCTCAATCAAGATACACTCGTTCACAAAAATATGCATTGCGTACAAATTTTAGTGATTTAGCAAACAAGTACGTTTACATTTTCTAGCCTTTTTTGCATTATACTAGTTCAATAAACAAATTATATTAGGAAATAATCTTTTGCAATGTAATTAAATAAAAAATGGAGCCTCCATGCTGTCGTTGACACTTGAGCCAAGTGGTATGCACCATTGGGTTGCCACAT
Organism: Arcuatula senhousia; assembly: GCA_963971305.1. Taxonomy (NCBI): domain Eukaryota; kingdom Metazoa; phylum Mollusca; class Bivalvia; order Mytilida; family Mytilidae; genus Arcuatula; species Arcuatula senhousia. The sequence goes on along the minus strand of CAXARO010000311.1, from coordinate 25,419 downwards.
GGACATTGACTGACCATAGCCAAAATACTATGTCAATATCCCCATTTGAAATTTAACTTTGTAAGACATACTTAAATCTATATATGCAAAGGTATCTAGAAATGTATTTTCACACTTTTTCTTTCAAATCATCGAAGTGTACTCTAGTTCGTTTTTTTTTCTTTTTTCTTTATATTGTCTGTGTTGTTTTAGATAATCGCTTTATTACCTTTTGGACTTTTGACATTCTAATGTCCTCTTCTTTCCTTAATGTATGTGACTTACCTAGAATTCTTCTACGCAAAGATGAAATATTTCTAAAACTGGAAAAAACAAAACAAAAAAAAGTTAGAAATGTTTTATTAAATTTTTACGATCTTCGAACTTAGTCAAAAATGAAACTGCCATGTTCATTGTGTCATCCTCAAAAAGGAGCCAGGGTAATACTGAAATTAGAATTATTTCAACAAATGTAGGACTAAAGGTTTATTGGACAGTCATGGAATATTATAAAAAAAAACTGAAATTTTTTTGGTCACTTTTTGTTTCTACAAAGACATAAACAAACATTTTTTAAACAAAGTACAAAACCATAATACTCGTTCGTAGGTATTTATAACAACAAGTCATAGTATATCTATTATAACTTATTAATGTTGTGATGCATACCGTTACTAAATGCGCCAATTAAAATGTAAAACTTTTAACATAGTTTTATGTGCACATCTTCAATATAACAGAATACAATATTTAACATGGTGTGTAGACAGTTACCTTTTACGAAAAAGCCCAACATACAACAAGGTAAAATAAATTACAATAAAGTAATATGGTATTTAATACAATTTAAGGTTGCATCGGTATTCTATAGATTTACATGTATTAATCATATTTCATAAAATTACTCATAATACATGATTATCAAGGGGAGATAATCATTAACCTATAGATATCAATGATATGTGTAAAACTATAAAAAAAATGATGTGTGGAAAAACATTGAATTTGAAATAAAAACAATGAAAACAAATCTTTATGAACTTAAAGCTTGCGAACGAATACAGTCAATCAGACGATAAAAGAGAGTTGGAAGAAAATACGTTTTTTTAACAAAGTGCACATACACATCTATATTAAGAATTGTAAACTGAATGGTATAACTTGTTTCATATTTTTTTTTCTTGTACTGGGGTCTGTGTTGTTACTCTTTTCTTGTAAACCAATTAAAGTTAGTCTTTGCAATTTTGTTAGAGGAAACTTGAATGACTTATTGACATAACATGTTTTTCTTTATTAGTATTTCAATAAAATTTCCAATTGGTAAAAAGTATATATTAGATATACATACCTGGTGTCTTCTTACTAAGCGGGAAATATGTCTAAAATGAGAAGAAAAACATCTCATTGATATCGTATTTCATATTTCCGAGAGGAATGCTTTTTATTCCTCACTCGTATAGTTCGGTAAAAGAGCTTCAATTTAGGTTTTTTGAATGTTTAAAGAAATTATCAATAATAATAGTTTAGCATCCTTTGTAACTTGTAATTTATTACTAGTTATTGATGGTGTGATACATACCGTTACTAGATACGCCAATTGATATGTAAAGATTTAAACATATTTTGATGTGAACATTTTCTTTATAAATGAATACAATAATTAATATGGTGTGTAGACAGCACAGTTATGCAAAAAAGCCCGAAAATGCAACAAGATAAAATAAATAACAATAAAGAAATGTGGTATTTTATACAATTTAAAGTGGAATCGGTTTTCTATAAATTTGCCAGATATGTTAAGTAAAATTACTTATAATACATGAATGTTAAGGGTAGATAATCATTCACCTATGGATATAAATAATATGTGTAACACTATGGTATTGATATGTGGAATAAAATTGAATTTGAAATTAAAACAATGAAAGAAAATATTTTCAACTCAAAGTTTGCTAACGACAACAGTCAATTAGACGATAAAACAGAGTTGAAACAAAAGCGCCGCTTTTTGACCATGTACACCTTCACAGATACCATTGATTTGTAAAAGGAATGGTATTACTGGGTTGATATATGTTTTATTTTACTGGGGTCTGTCTGTCGTAACCCTTTATTAGTAAAATAAGTGAATTTAGTCTTTGGTATTTTGTTAGAGGAAATTTGAATGCTATATTGATAAGACATCTATTTCTTTTTTATTATTTCAATAAAATTTCCGATTGGTAAATAAAAATATTAAATTTACATACCTGGTGTCTTCTTACTAAGCGGGAAATTTTTCTAAAATGAAAAGAAAGACGTCTCATTGATATTGTATTTAACATTTCCGAAACGGATGTTTTTTATTCTTCACTCGTATAGTTCGGTAAAAGAGCTTCAGTTCGGGATTTTGAATGTTGTATCATTTTATTTAAAGCAATAATCCATGATAATAGTTGAAGTCATTTAACATCCATTGTAGCTTGTAATTTGAAAATAATTATTGATGCTGTGATACATACCGTTACTAGATACGCCAGTTAATAATGTAAAAATTTAACGTAGATTGATGAGAACATATTCTTCATAACAAAATACAATAATTAATATGGTGTGTAGGCAGTCAAGTTATACAAAAAGCCCGAAAATGCAATAAGATAAAATAAATAACAATAAAGTAATTTCGTATTTTATACAGTTTAAGGTGGAATCGGTTTCCTATAGATTTATCAATCATGTTTATTAAAATTACCTATAATACATGATTATTAAGGGGAGATAATTAGTAACCTATAGACATAAATGATATATATAAATCAGTATAGTATTGATGTTTGGAAAAAAATTGACTTAGAAAGTAAAACACACAAAACAATTTTATCAACTCAAGCTTGCCAATGCAAACAGTCAATCAGACGATAAAACTGAGTAAAAAGAAAACGCTGTTTTTTTAACAAAGTACATATACACAGATACTATTTCTATTAAGATTTTGTAAAAGAAATAAAATTACTTGTTTTTTATATTCTTGTTGTACTGGGGTTTGTGTCTTAAGCCTTTTAGTATGTGAAAGATTAAACTTAAATGTATGTAAAAATGTTTGTGTAACAGAATATATAATTTAATTGCAGGGGCAGTATATAAAGTTTTGGAAAACTGAGAAAAAAAAAAATGAAAATGCAACAAGATGAAATAAATTATAAAGAAGTAATATGGTACTTTATACAATTTAGAGTGGAATTGGTATAACATAAAATTATAAATCATGCTTATGAAATATAATACGTGATCATCATTAAACTATGACCGTATAATATTGCTGTATTTCTTTAAAACTGAAGGAGGTAGGTTTGGCAGAAAAACTAGTTTAACAACATTTCCATTCGCATGTCCTAAGTCTGGAATCCGGGTCAATGCTTTTGTTTGTAATTTTTCTTTTTTTTTGTAAATAGTTGTGTGTCCAGATATTGGTCTTTCGATTATAATTTTTGAATTGTTATTGAATCTTATGTTTATGTATTAGTCATAGGCCAGTGTAAGATTGCAAGCAGTGACCGTTGATGATATTGAAAACAACTGGGGTTTTCTATTGTAGATTTTTGTTTTAAATTACTTAAAGGTTACGCAGGTTGTGTCGCCAACACTTATTCCACATCTCAATATTGTCTATTATAGTGGTATATAACAAATAATAATTTTGAAATGTAACTTTGACAAAAAATTTGGTCCAAATTTACCCGTGCCTTTAACAAACAGGTGACTTCTTTAAATAGCAGTGTAGAACCATGTCTGTTCTTCAGATTAAGTTGACGTGCAGGTTATGTTTGCACGCATCTTTTAACATTTCTTTGGTCTTTCATTTGTTTGTGTTTGTTTGTTGTTTATTTTTATTTATCACACGCAATTACAACTATTTCTGGAAAAGGTAATCAGCAGTAAAATTCACGAAAGATTTAAGACAACAAACTTAGCAAGTTCACAACTGAGACAAAACATCAATTATTTAAAATGAGATCAAAACGTAAAACCAGATTCAATACGAGAATTTAAGAATTATGTAAACCACCAAAATTTATAAAATGTTACATCTTTATTTCATGATGAATATTTTGCATGTATCGTAACATGTTTGAAAAACAGTTAAAGAACTTGTTCATTGTGATTTAAAGTCTCTTAAGCTTAGCTTTAAAAGCTTTGAAGGTTCGGTCTGGTACGCCTCGTGAAAGACATAGTTTCTTGTACTCATCATATTTAACTTTAAGGGATGAATTAACATCCTCCTTCACAGTATGTATAATTTCCAATTCGTCAGGAGACCAGGTGGGTTTAGAGGTTGATGGATGACGTCGTGGGTTTATCTTACAAATAGTGTTTGTATCATCTTCAATAACAATACTAGACTCATTTAGATTATAGTCATCAGGATCATTTTGAATTTCATCGCTTACGTCGGTGGTGGTTTCTATAGGTGTGACTAAAGTGTTTGGTTCAGGAATAGTAAGTTTCAATGTCATGCTTTCATGAAGTCTCCAAATCTTGGTAAAATGAAATATTCCTAAAAGAAATTTGGATTGAATTTCCATTCCTTTGAGGTGTAGTTGTGACAAACGAAGACTTTGTGACAGCTTAGCTACTTTGCGATAATCAACATACCAGTGGTTAGATAAGAGACCCACACAAGTGCAAAACAACAGAATTGTCTCTTTATCTTGTTCATTAAGCCCTGCGCGTTTTAGTTTTAGTAGAATGGGTTTGATCCACGGAAAAACAAAAGTCCCTCTTTGAAAGACAGATAGTTTGCTGGCATGCACATAGTTTTCTGTACCTAGAGTTTGAAGTATTAACTGTGAATATGCCTGGTATGATGCCTCATTAATGTCCTCATTTCCTCCTTCAGTAATAATTTTCAACAAATTCCGTTTATTCCACGAAAGGTTCAAATTGCGGGAAGTGTCATAAATTTTGAGTTCTGGAAACAGCTTGAGTTCTAAAGCACTTAAACCTGCACTCAGCAATTCTTCAATGTTTTTGTTATATTGTGCGAGCAGACAAAACATTCGTTTTGTGCAAAGCCTATGCGACACTGATTTGGCACGAACTAATAATTTTACTATCTGTGCTTGTGTTATCATGCCATTGCAACTATATTGGCCTGCCACATCAGAAGATTTAAGGTTACAAATCAGGCTGTTTATCTGCTTTTGATCTGGTATTATATTGACACCACTTAAAAGATCGCCTAATATTATAATAACGGATCGTCTACCTAAGACGTCATTGCATGAATTCACATAATCACAATAGCCAAACAACTGTAATACTTCTGCATTCAACTTTGGAGCAGAAATCCAATTTCTCAAAGGAGGTGGTGAATCATTAGAACAGGATGACGTATATTCGTCCAAAGCTAAAAATCCAAGCCAATCCGTCTTGCTTCTGGTTGGAACAAGGCACCCAGGTCCAAGATTTATTGAATACTGGATATTGATAGGATTCAATGGTCTACCCCAAAGTATTTTTTCAATAGCTAGCTCGTATTGAAATGCTTTCCAAGTCTGATTATACTTTCCCAAACGCTTTCCCACATCAAAACATTTTTTAAGTTCAAGAATAATATGAAGTCCGACTAGTTTTAAAGCATTGCATAGTTCTCCATCAAGGTGGTCAAATGGTACTAATAAGGGAATTCTTTTAAGCATGAGATAAATATTGTCTGTGTTGAAAAACGACCTAGCATTTAACGTTGAATTTATTGTTGATGGCGATATGACAAATTCTACTCGGGATCTCAATTTATCTAGTAAGAGAATGTTATCTTTTAAAACAGAAATGTAAGTTGTGGCATCTCTCTCAATGCTTTTAATTACATTTCCATTTGGTATTCCACAGTTTACTATGCTTCCTGACACAGGGTGGTTTCGGGTTTTTGGCAACACATGAGGGATGTCACCATAAAACTGTACAAAATTTATTTCTGAAGGACAGCAAACTAGTCGACGTAAATCGGGTGAAATGTCGGGAAGTTTACCGTCTATGTTCGATTGAAAATTTGCTGCTTCTAAAAATGATAAGCATGTTGACAACGAGCCACGTTCGCCAACTATTGACTGAAGACCCTCCCTGGACCACAGTAGACCTAAATTGTCATTTCCCTGTAATGTGGCGGCCAGATGAATACTCTGATCCAATATTTCACTCATATTAAAGTCGGAATCAATATTGATTTCACCCGTAATCCTTTCGCCAAATCGAAATACAAAAACATATAGTTCAGCAGCATCAGGAAGGTGTATCTTTGTTAATGCTTGTCCAAAACTATCAAATATATTACTTTGGTCGCCTGGCAAAATATGAAATTTGAATGAAGTTGAAATAGAATTTTTTTGAATGGTATTTTTACATGTTCCTTTTCTGGCTAAATTCCATAGCTCAGATCTAAAGCAAGCCGTAATCTCAGTAAAGATATTCAGAATATTGCGTGGATTTATATGCCACACATGTTGCTTTTTAGGTATCAAACTAACATAACATTCCCATCCACAGTCATAAAAAAATTGGAACCCTTGAGATTGTTTCAGTGAAGGCAAGTGGTAACGAGATAAGGGTAGATGTTTTTTGAGCAAGTGAAAAACAGGTTTCATACAATATCCATTAGCATGAAAAAAACTTAAGTGACGAACTGGGAATTTTATGGCAGCAAAAGAACGAAGACCGAGTACTATTCCATCAGTATCAAAATTGATATTCAAATGGGTATCTATTTCGGAACGAGTAAGGTTTGATGATCTAAGAATCACAGCATTTTCACGATGAAGAAAATCCTCAACAGTCTTTTCTTTTGTGATACAATTTACTATTTCGTTTGTATTTTCCCATGCTGTATCAAGAATATTCTGTCGATCGTCAAACATTGGTGATAAATATTAAAATTCAACTTTAAGCATCTGAAAAAGACCAGAAAAAGGTTTTGATTCTATTTGTTACTATGTCCTTTAATTAATAAAAAAAAGCTTTGCCGAGCGCAGCATGATCGAACCCTGTACGTTTTAGGCCCAATATGGATAGTCAATTGTTCAGGACCTATGCATCCCATGGTGGACTGATAAAGATTTTTTGACACATGCAGCCTGTGGTGTACTTTCCAACACAATTCACAAGGAATCCAATTTTTTTAACATGCAGACAAAAGGTAAATGACAGTTAACAAATCTTGCCCCTTTTGGCTTGTAGTTAAGGATGTTTGCTACTTTTCATTGTTGCCTGTTTTACCTTCTTACGGCAATAAGAATGAGCAGAGTTTAACTAAAACTTAAGTTATGGTGGTTAAACAAAGTTAACATACAACGCAGACGACAATGACAGCATCATAACATTATAGGTCCGCATTTTTTTCGCTAATATTAAAAAAAAATGATACAGACCTGGGACATATAAATGTTTATCAAATTTACTAAATATTTATTCATATATTGTTTTCGTTTTATAGAATAATAAAAGAATCTTTGAAAAAAAAATAATTTAAAAGACAAAAACGAACAGTGCAATGTCGTGAAGTCTTGTATACAATGGATAAGAGTATGATTAAAACTTTTGGTTACGAAACGCTTTCATGACACAAACGTAAATAAAATATCAATTTTTAGGACTTCTAATCATCGGAAAATTAATCATTAATTTTAGGGTCTTTTTGAGGGGCGTCAAATCATATATTGAGGTATTTGGGTTTATATTTATATATCAGTTATGTACACACTTCTTTTAAAAAGTCAAAACGACATTAGATTCCATCTTCTGTGCGACAGTGAGATTTATTGCATCCATCACATACATTTTGTACTATTTTACAGACAACACATTACACCTGAGAGATTAACAAAAGCTTTATTTATATAGCCTAATTGATCTAGTGGTCTATACTGCTTGAGAGATTGCTCTGTCACTCTGAGGGAACGACAAAACATTTGCTAATGAAATTTACAGTTTGGACACTTTTAGGACGGCCATCTGACCAATCAATTAAAATATATATTTAACTTACCAAATCTAACTTTACTTAAAACATTACATACTTTGTATAGTCCAAAGCTTCCTCATCACAATAATACCATAAACAAAGCAATTGATAACTCCAAACACAGCAATATAGTTTATTCCATGAAAGGTAAAATCACTTACGTCTATTTTTTTTGGCAAATCAAAAGAGCAGCAGTTAAATCACAATTATTGACAATAAAACACAAGGCAGAGACATATCTATTAAGATTATCTGAAACAAAGATAGAAGATAGATAAAAGATAATCAGAAATATCAGGTTTTGTGAAAAATAATTATCAAGATTTGCACTGAACTACATAATTGTTCTAATTGAAGATTAAACTTGGTTTAAGGGTCTTGTATCAGGCAGAGTTTGATATAAATGAAATAATCATTTAACAACTAACCAATAACATTAGTGAAAAGTGTCTTGAATTAAATGACTGTCCAAACAAATCTATATAACTTAAACCCTTTTTATTTGTTTATTGGTTTACCTTGGTTATGGGTCACGAGTTGACCTAGGTTATGGGTAATGGGTTAACCAAAGATATGGGTTTTGGGTTTACCATAGTTGTGGGATATGGGTGATGGGTTTGCCTAGGTTATGAGCTATTGGTCATTGGTTTACTTGGGTTATGGGTTACGGATTTACCTAGGTTATGGGTTAAGGGTTTACCTAGTATATGGGTTATGGGTAAACTTAGGTTTTGGGTTATGGGTTATGGATTTACTTAGGAAATGGGTTATGGGTAACAGGTATACGTGGGTTATGGGTTATGGGTTAACATAGTATATGGGTTATGGGTTATGGATTTACATAGGTTATCGGTTTTGGGTTAACCAGAGATGTGGGTTTTTGGTTTACCATAGTTATGGGTTATGGATTATGGATTTACCTAGTTTATGGGTTATGGTTAATTGGCTTACTTAGGTTATGGGTAATGGGTTTACATAGGTTATAGGTTATGGGTAATGGGTTGCGTATTTACGTAGGTTATGGGTTATGGGTCGTGGGTATACCTAGGTTATGGGTAATTGGTATACCTAGGTAATGGGTTATTGGTATAGCTAGGTCATGGGTTATGGGTTGTGGATTAACCTGGGTTATGGGATATGGGTTATGGTGTTTACTTGGGATACGGGTATAACAAGGTTATCGTTTATGGGTTTACCTAGTATGTGGGTAATATGTACACCTAGGTAATGGGTAATTGGTTATGGATTATTGGTTTATCTATGTTATGGGTTATGGGTTTGCCTAGGTTATCGGTCATGGGTTTACCTAGAACATCATTTCAGGATGTACCTAGTTTATGGATTTACCTAGGTTATGGGTTATGGGTTTACCCATGTTAAGCTAAAAATGTTTACAGGGGTGAATAACGGATTTACTTTTGTTTTTATGAAGTATATTTGTTATTTTGATCCCCATTTTTATAGCGTCTCATGCAATTTATATAATTTTATCGGCTGAAATTTATTCATATCATAACACTTTCAGCATTTAGCATGCTTAAAATTAAACATTATTATAAAACCTGTGTTTTAAACCACATGGCTTTGTAAGGCACTTTCATAACATTGATAAAATCATATTTCAAACGTTTGATAAGTGAAGATATGCTGCAATTGCTTTCGAAATCAAGTGACGTTCCCATGGTTTTACAACTACCAATCATTTTGACCTCGAAGTAAATATGTTCATGTGGAAAATATTAAAAAATTACCTTCAGCACATGTTTATTTTTCCTTTCAAAATGGCGCATGGCGCTATTAAATATCACGTGACTCAGGGGAATTACCTCTGTATTAACAGGGTCATCTTCGTGAATATATACTCCCTAGCAAACCCATAACCTATAAGCCCAAAACTAGTTAAACAACGAAACCATAACCTAAGTATACCCATAACCCATAACCTAGGTATACCCATAACCAATAACCTAGGTATACCCATGACCCATAACCCATAACATGGGTATACTCTTAACCCATAACATACGTAAACCCATAACCTAGGTATACTCTTAACCCATAACCTATGTATACCCATAACCCATAACCTAGGTATACTCTTAACCCATAACCTAGGTATACCTATAACCCATAATCAAGATAAACCCGTAACCCACAACCCGTAACCCAGGTAAACCCGTAACCCAAAACTCATAACCCATATCCTAGGTATTACCATTACCCATAACCTTGGTATACCCATAACCCATAACCCAGGTAAACCCATGACCCATAACCCATAACCCATCATATACGTAAACCCATAACCCGTATCGCATCACCTTTGTATACCCATAACCGATATACTAGGTAAACCCGTAGCCCATAACCCATTACCTAAGTAAACCCATAACCTAGGTATACCCATTACCCATAACCTAGGTATACCCATAACCCATAACCCGGGTAACCCGTACCCCATAACCTAGGTATACCCATAACCCGTAACCCGGGTAAACCCGTACCCCATAACCTAGGTATACCCATAACCCATAACTTTGGTAAACCCATGAACCTAAACCCACTATCTAGGTATACCCATAACCCATTTTGGTTGCCACATTGTCATTCATTGACCATTGTAATTGTTAAAAACTTCATTTCTCATTCAGTCATAATGCATGACATAAAATAATTATTTTATTCGTACTGTTATTGAAAATTCGATAGTCCCATTTTTGTAGTTAGATGTTAAGACGACTGTTTAGTTGTTCTCCGTGCATTTGATTGAGGTTAGAGGAAAATAAAAATTGGAAACAAAAATTAACTAGTAATGTTCAATCAACTCCTATTGCACATCTTAGTACCATAATTGGAAGCAAAAGTCATATATTGATTAAATATGTACCGTTCAATTGTTTTTTAGAAATTTGAATGACCTGTCTTCATATGTTATTTTTTTTTAAAAAGATTAACTGTTAAATAATATAAAAATATAAATATAAATTAAAATTTAGGCCTTAAAGCAACACCTAGAGATATTAGCGAACTAAACAAATCATATTTTTATACAAGGTAAGTAGATGCACCATATTATCTTAATACTTATGTAATATGACTTTATATATAAAAGTGGAAAAAAATAAACTGAGATTTTTTTTTAAATTAACACTTATCCTATTTATTCGGGCTATTGTGTTGACTTGTGACATGTTGGTGCTTACGGCAAAAGATATCTTATATTATATAACCCTTACCTTATTACTAAAGTATTTTTGTGTGTCCAATTACAAAATTTATTCTGTTGTAGTCTAATTACATATTTGAAAAATCCCAGTGATATGAGATATTAACCGCAAAACAAAACACCTGTACACACTCCAATGCTTCTCTAGACGTTACAAACAGCTGAATTGTTTCAATATTGTAAAAACATTCATAAAGATCACATATGTGTTGACCGACTAGCATTAGATCTTCGACTCTGACAAATGTTATGATTATAGCTTCAGTCATTATTTGAACCAATCAGCTGAAAAAAATATGAATTTTAATATAGTTCCGGCAACCAACATCTACACAGTCAGTCAGACAGTCACTCAGTCAGTTACACATGGGTTTACCTAGGTTTACCTCTTAAATGGGTTATGGGTTTACTTGGGTCATGGGTTGAGGGTTTACATAGGTTATGGGTTATGGTTCATGGGTCATGGGTTCACCTAGGTTATGGGTTATGGGTACACCTAGTTTATTGGTAATGTGTTTACCTAGGTTATGGGTTATGGGTATACATAAGCTATAAGTTATGGGTTATGGGTTTACCTAGGTTATGGGTTATGGGTTTACCTAGGTTATGGGTTTTGGGTTTATCTGTGTCATGGATTATGAGTTTAGCTGGGTTATGGCTTACAGGTAAACCTAGGTTATGGGTTATCGGTTTACCTAGGTTATGCTTATCGGACCTAGTTTATGGGTAATGGGTATACCTAGGTAATGGGTTATGGTTATTGGTTATGGGTTTATCTGTGTTGTGGATCATGAGTTTACCTGGGTTATGGGTTAACCTTGGTTATGGGTTATGGGTTTACCTAGGTTATGGGTTACGGGTTATGGATCATAAGTTTACCTGGGTTATGGGTTATAGGTAAACCTAGGTTATGGGTTATGTGTTTACCTAGGAAATTGGATATCGATTTACCTAGTTTTTGGGTAATGGGTGTACCTAGGGTATACCTAGGTAATGGGTTATGGGTATTGGTAGGTTATGGGTTATGGGTTATGGGTTTATCTCTGTTATGAATCATGGGTTTACCTGGGTTATGGGTTATAGGTATACTTAAGTTATGGGTTATGTGTTTACTGAGGTTATTGGTTATGGGTATACCAAAGTTGACCTATTTATTGGGTTATTGGTTAACCTTGGTAATGGGTTGTGGGTTCATTTTGGTCATGGGTTAAGTGTTTACATAGGTTATGGGTTATGGATCATGGTTTACCTGGGTTATGGGTTATGGGTTTAACTAGGTTATGGGTTATGGGTTTACCTGGGTTATGGGTTTTGGGTTAACCTAGGTTATGGGTTAATTATCATGGGTTTACCTGGGTTATGGGTTTTGGGTTAACCTAGGTTATGGGTTATTGATCATGGGTTTACCTGGGTTATGGGTTATGGGTTATGGATCATGGTTTACCTGGGTTATGGGTTATGGGTTTAACTAGGTTATGGGTTATGGGTTTACCTGGGTTATGGGTTTTGGGTTAACCTAGGTTATGGGTTATTGATCATGGGTTTACCTGGGTTATGGGTTATGGGTTAACCTAGGTTATGGGTTATTGATCATGGGTTTACCTGGGTTATGGGTTATGGGTTAAACTAGGTTATGGGTTATGGGTCATGGGTTTACCTGGGTTATTGGTTAAGGGTCAAGGGATTAGCTGGACTATGGGTCATGGGTTTATATAGGATATGGGCTATGGGTATCCCAAGGTTATTGGTTATAAGTTTACCTGGGTTATGGGTAATGGGTTAACCTAGGTTATGGGTTATGAATCATGAGTTTACCTGAGTTATGGGTTATGGGTTTAACTAGGTTATGGGTTATGGGTCATGGGTTCACCTGGGTTATTGGTTAAGGGTCAAGGGTTTACCTGAATTATGGGTTATGGGTATACCTAGGGTATTGGTTATGGGTAAACTTAGTTTATTGGTAATGGGTATACCTAGGTTATTGGTTATTGGTATACATAGTTTATGGGTAATGGGTATACTTAGGTCATGGGTCTTGGGTTTACCCTTGCTATCCTTATAAGGTTTTTTCTAGATGGGTAACAGATTATCTTTTGTGTTTATTAAGTATATTTATTATTCTAAGGTCAAAAATTTCCACTATTTCTAAAATTATAGCGTGTAATGCAATCAGAAAAGTTTTATTGGCGGAAATAAAATACCATGCCTTATAAATACTTAAAATAGAACGTTACAATAAAACATGTCTGGTTTAATACATAATGTCTACGTAATGCATTTTCAAATAATAAATATATTTTAAACGATTGATAATAAAGATAGGATGGATTTGCTTTCTTGATTGAGTAATGTTATAATTGTTTTACAATTAACAACCGTTTTTTAATTCATAATCAATACGTATAAAAGAAAAAAATTAAACTTTACCTTTAGCACATGTTAACTTTTCTTTTCCAAAATGGCGGATGACGCTATTGTATATCACGTGACTTAAGGGACATAACTCTGTATCAACAGGCTCATCCTAACCCAGGCTCATCTTCGTATTATGTATATACCCTAACCCTAACCCTAACCCTAACCCTAACCCTAACCCTAACCCTAACCCTAACCCTAACCCTAATCAGCCCCGTAGGGGCAGTACTTTTTAACGGGCAACCCGATGCAAAAAACTGCAAGTCTCTATCTTGTGTCGTTCTCAAGTTAGGTGTATCATGCGAAATGACGAAAAAACCGATTTTTCAGCTTCAATGCATTGAGTTCATTATGAACAATCTCAAATGTCATGGTTTCCCTGAACTCTACTCTGAATAGACTATAGATTTGACCATTTTTACGCTCCTGTTACAAGGCAAGAAAAAGCAGTGACTCGTCAAAAGTGACAAAAAAGTTCAATTCTACAAGCTTCAAAACCCATATTTCAAGAATAAACCGATCACCCAACTACATGTACCAACCGCCAATTAATTGTAGGTCTTCCCGTAAGTTATCGAAAGTTGAAAAGAACAAAATACACATAGGAACAAAAAACAAAAAATAGGAACAGGAAAGGGATGATACACCACTGGAAAAGGGGGAGTGGTGGGTAGGGGCAATGATGATGTGATCGAATGACAAAGGCTCCATCTGCAATTTCTTCTATACCAATCAGTGGATCTTAATGAAACTTTCACACAATCTTGGTGATACATCACAGATGTCTAGAATCCATGTTAAACTTTGATCGCAGTGGTATCCGGGTTTCCAGCAACGAAACATGGAGTTGGGCAATGGTTAACGGAAAGCAGCTCCTATCGCCCGCTACTGCAAAACCACTCAAGGGATCTTCATGAAACTTTCACACAATGTAGATAAAGATGTGCACTTCCTGTCTGTGCAACAATAGGGCCTCATTACATTGAAACACATTTTTGTCTGATTTTTTTTTTTTAATTATTCTTTGGTGTTTCAGAACTTGTTCCTGATCCTGAACTTTTCATTGTTTGTTGGAAAACACTATACGATTTTAGAAGTGAGTGAGTTGGTGTTTTTACACCCGTGCAACGCTATATAGGTTATTTACAGGCGATGAACATGAAAAGAATGATACAATGAACATGAAATGATGATGATAAATGAAATATGGGGATGGGGTGCGAAACAAAGGAACGGTAAATTTTGAAGAACCACAGGAAAAGGGGGAGAGGTGGGTAGGGGCGGAAAATTTAGCCTATGTGGTGCATGTTTCGCTTATTTCGCCCTGTTTCCTTGCTCCCATCGTCTCGAAAATTGACCGATTTTAAAAATTGAACCATGATTGTAAAGCTAATTGTTCATTCTCCAGACCTAGTTTAGGTAAAGAAATGTACACGGTAAGTAAGCTTTTTCCTACCTCATTGAACATTGCTAACTTGTACAATGTCTAGACTCGGACCTGAAAGTGATGCAAGTTTGAGGCATCATAACTTTTGATCGGCGATAGGTAGCCCGGTTCTGTAAAATGTGTTAAACGGCACAAATCGTGATCTGTCGGACACAGTAAAGGGATTGTACGTCGGTTGAGCACAAGCGAGACTGGAATTTTTTTCTAGGAACAAGATTTTCCTCTCAATGTAGGCGATTTTTTTACCATTCGGGTCCTTGTAGCTTCTAGATCGGAAAAATACCAACGAATTGGCGACAGAATTCGACAAAAACCGCAAATACAAAGCCTGTTTGATCAAAAAACAATAGCCTGACTGAAAACAAACGTGTAGCTGAGACAGTGAACCAGTTATTTACAGGCGGGGCGCACGACGAATATGTGCAAAAAATCCGAGAAAAAAAAACGAACACAAAAAAGGGACAAAGAGAAAAAAAAAGAAGGAAAGAGAAGGCAAAAGGAAGAAAAAAAATCAGTAGCTAATTCAAAAAAAAAAAAAAAAAAACAAAAAAAAAAACAAGTCCACTTGCATACTTTTTGTTACTGGCATTCCTGCGCACAAAAATGATACAATGAATATGAAATGACGTGGTCACTTCAAAACATGATGACAGCCTTTTAAGCTGCTATTACTTCTACACCTGTCGTGGGATCTTTATGAAACTTTTACACGATCTTTGTGACTTAACACAGATGTGTAAAATTCATGTTTAACATTGCTTAGATAGATATCGGGGCTTCTATAGGCTAAAGTTGGAGATGAACCATGGTTGACCAAGGACAGCTCTTATCGACCGCAACTCTGAAACCACTCGATGGATCTTCATGAAACTTTTACACAGCGTAGATATTGTTGTTGACTACCTTTTCCTGTCATAACCATTCACGATTGACTTTGTGGGGATCGAAGGGCGGTTTAATGTCCTTTTCGTCCAAAATTGATCCTGAACTATTGATCCTGAATTTCGTATTTTTTCATGCGAAAGTGTTGGATGTGCAAATAACTCATACGTTTTACCCCTTTTTGTTACAGAACATTTACAAGACAAGACGATTATGACAAACAAGAAAGACGAAGGCCGTTTCTGTAAAAGATTGGGGTAAGTAGATTTTTATTTTCTTTCTTTTTGTAATCAATCCGAGCGTCTATGCTCATCCGCTCCATTTAGTTGAAAAGCTTATTAAAAATACTTTCCAACGCGATTTTGATCGTTTAAATCGGTTAAGAAATGACTGAGATATTAGCATGTAAAGTTTGTAATTAAAATTTTCAAAAAGAAGTTCCGGCTAACCTTAACCCTTAACCCTGACACTAACCCTTTATTCATACGCAACCAAGACGGTTTACCGTTGGCGGAATGTGCAGATAAGGGTTACCCCTAATTACCTAACCCTAACCCTAACCCTAACCCTAACCCTAAACCCTAACCCTAACCCTAACCCTAACCCTAACCCTAACCCTAACCCTAACGTCTATGCTCATCCGCTCCATTTAGTTGAAAAGCTTATTAAAAATACTTTCCAACGCGATTTTGATCGTTTAAATCGGTTAAGAAATGACTGAGATATTAGCATGTAAAGTTTGTAATTAAAATTTTCAAAAAGAAGTTCCGGCTAACCCTAACCCTTAACCCTGACACTAACCCTTTATTCATACGCAACCAAGACGGTTTACCGTTGGCGGAATGTGCAGATAAGGGTTACCCCTAATTACCTAACCCGATACTTAACCCTAACCCTTAACCGTCTAACCCTAACCCTAACCCTTAACCCTAACCCTTAACCCTAACCCTAACCCTGACCATAAAACTGACCCTAACCCTAACCCCGACCCTAACCCTAACCCTTAACCCTAACCCTAACCCTTTTTTCTTAAAAAGTGTGTTTTTCGCGTATTTTTCTACAGAATTTTTTATCAAGAAACAGGGAGGTCAGGGAAGAAAACCGATGAGTGATTCGTATTAAGTTTTTGGATGAAAAACTCGAAAAAAATATTTTTGGGAGGGTTGGGGTTACGGTTACCATGTTGACCACTTTGCAGATATCAATTTGTGCTCATTTGGGCATGTTCCCGTACTCTTATCGTCACGAAATTGAAAAATCAGCCCCGTAGGGGCAGTACTTTTTAACGGGCAACCCGATGCAAAAAACTGCAAGTCTCTATCTTGTGTCGTTCTCAAGTTAGGTGTATCATGCGAAATGACGAAAAAACCGATTTTTCAGCTTCAATGCATTGAGTTCATTATGAACAATCTCAAATGTCATGGTTTCCCTGAACTCTACTCTGAATAGACTATAGATTTGACCATTTTTACGCTCCTGTTACAAGGCAAGAAAAAGCAGTGACTCGTCAAAAGTGACAAAAAAGTTCAATTCTACAAGCTTCAAAACCCATATTTCAAGAATAAACCGATCACCCAACTACATGTACCAACCGCCAATTAATTGTAGGTCTTCCCGTAAGTTATCGAAAGTTGAAAAGAACAAAATACACATAGGAACAAAAAACAAAAAATAGGAACAGGAAAGGGATGATACACCACTGGAAAAGGGGGAGTGGTGGGTAGGGGCAATGATGATGTGATCGAATGACAAAGGCTCCATCTGCAATTTCTTCTATACCAATCAGTGGATCTTAATGAAACTTTCACACAATCTTGGTGATACATCACAGATGTCTAGAATCCATGTTAAACTTTGATCGCAGTGGTATCCGGGTTTCCAGCAACGAAACATGGAGTTGGGCAATGGTTAACGGAAAGCAGCTCCTATCGCCCGCTACTGCAAAACCACTCAAGGGATCTTCATGAAACTTTCACACAATGTAGATAAAGATGTGCACTTCCTGTCTGTGCAACAATAGGGCCTCATTACATTGAAACACATTTTTGTCTGATTTTTTTTTTTAAATTATTCTTTGGTGTTTCAGAACTTGTTCCTGATCCTGAACTTTTCATTGTTTGTTGGAAAACACTATACGATTTTAGAAGTGAGTGAGTTGGTGTTTTTACGCCCGTGCAACGCTATATAGGTTATTTACAGGCGATGAACATGAAAAGAATGATACAATGAACATGAAATGATGATGATAAATGAAATATGGGGATGGGGTGCGAAACAAAGGAACGGTAAATTTTGAAGAACCACAGGAAAAGGGGGAGAGGTGGGTAGGGGCGGAAAATTTAGCCTATGTGGTGCATGTTTCGCTTATTTCGCCCTGTTTCCTTGCTCCAATCGTCTCGAAAATTGACCGATTTTAAAAATTGAACCATGATTGTAAAGCTAATTGTTCATTCTCCAGACCTAGTTTAGGTAAAGAAATGTACACGGTAAGTAAGCTTTTTCCTACCTCATTGAACATTGCTAACTTGTACAATGTCTAGACTCGGACCTGAAAGTGATGCAAGTTTGAGGCATCATAACTTTTGATCGGCGATAGGTAGCCCGGTTCTGTAAAATGTGTTAAACGGCACAAATCGTGATCTGTCGGACACAGTAAAGGGATTGTACGTCGGTTGAGCACAAGCGAGACTGGAATTTTTTTCTAGGAACAAGATTTTCCTCTCAATGTAGGCGATTTTTTTACCATTCGGGTCCTTGTAGCTTCTAGATCGGAAAAATACCAACGAATTGGCGACAGAATTCGACAAAAACCGCAAATACAAAGCCTGTTTGATCAAAAAACAATAGCCTGACTGAAAACAAACGTGTAGCTGAGACAGTGAACCAGTTATTTACAGGCGGGGCGCACGACGAATATGTGCAAAAAATCCGAGAAAAAAAAACGAACACAAAAAAGGGACAAAGAGAAAAAAAAAGAAGGAAAGAGAAGGCAAAAGGAAGAAAAAAAATCAGTAGCTAATTCAAAAAAAAAAACAAAAAAAAAAAAAAAACAAGTCCACGCGCATACTTTTTGTTACTGGTATTCCTGCGCACAAAAATGATACAATGAATATGAAATGACGTGGTCACTTCAAAACATGATGACAGCCTTTTAAGCTGCTATTACTTCTACACCTGTCGTGGGATCTTTATGAAACTTTTACACGATCTTTGTGACTTAACACAGATGTGTAAAATTCATGTTTAACATTGCTTAGATAGATATCGGGGCTTCTATAGGCTAAAGTTGGAGATGAGCCATGGTTGACCAAGGACAGCTCTTATCGACCGCAACTCTGAAACCACTCGATGGATCTTCATGAAACTTTTACACAGCGTAGATATTGTTGTTGACTACCTTTTCCTGTCATAACCATTCACGATTGACTTTGTGGGGATCGAAGGGCGGTTTAATGTCCTTTTCGTCCAAAATTGATCCTGAACTATTGATCCTGAATTTCGTATTTTTTCATGCGAAAGTGTTGGATGTGCAAATAACTCATACGTTTTACCCCTTTTTGTTACAGAACATTTACAAGACAAGACGATTATGACAAACAAGAAAGACGAAGGCCGTTTCTGTAAAAGATTGGGGTAAGTAGATTTTTATTTTCTTTCTTTTTGTAATCAATCCGAGCGTCTATGCTCATCCGCTCCATTTAGTTGAAAAGCTTATTAAAAATACTTTCCAACGCGATTTTGATCGTTTAAATCGGTTAAGAAATGACTGAGATATTAGCATGTAAAGTTTGTAATTAAAATTTTCAAAAAGAAGTTCCGGCTAACCCTAACCCTTTACCCTGACACTAACCCTTTATTCATACGCAACCAAGACGGTTTACCGTTGGCGGAATGTGCAGATAAGGGTTACCCCTAATTACCTAACCCGATACTTAACCCTAACCCTTAACCGTCTAACCCTAACCCTAACCTTCTAACTCTAACCCTAACCCTTAACCCTAACCCTAACCCTGACCATAAAACTGACCCTAACCTTAACCCCGACCCTAACCCTAACCCTTAACCCTAACCCTAACCCTTTTTTCTTAAAAAGTGTGTTTTTCGCGTATTTTTCTACAGAATTTTTTATCAAGAAACAGGGAGGTCAGGGAAGAAAACCGATGAGTGATTCGTATTAAGTTTTTGGATGAAAAACTCGAAAAAAATATTTTTGGGAGGGTTGGGGTTACGGTTACCATGTTGACCACTTTGCAGATATCAATTTGTGCTCATTTGGGCATGTTCCCGTACTCTTATCGTCACGAAATTGAAAAATCAGCCCCGTAGGGGCAGTACTTTTTAACGGGCAACCCGATGCAAAAAACTGCAAGTCTCTATCTTGTGTCGTTCTCAAGTTAGGTGTATCATGCGAAATGACGAAAAAACCGATTTTTCAGCTTCAATGCATTGAGTTCATTATGAACAATCTCAAATGTCATGGTTTCCCTGAACTCTACTCTGAATAGACTATAGATTTGACCATTTTTACGCTCCTGTTACAAGGCAAGAGAAAGCAGTGACTCGTCAAAAGTGACAAAAAAGTTCAATTCTACAAGCTTCAAAACCCATATTTCAAGACTAAACCGATCACCCAACTACATGTACCAACCGCCAATTAATTGTAGGTCTTCCCGTAAGTTATCGAAAGTTGAAAAGAACAAAATACACATAGGAACAAAAAACAAAAAATAGGAACAGGAAAGGGATGATACACCACTGGAAAAGGGGGAGTGGTGGGTAGGGGCAATGATGATGTGATCGAATGACAAAGGCTCCATCTGCAATTTCTTCTATACCAATCAGTGGATCTTAATGAAACTTTCACACAATCTTGGTGATACATCACAGATGTCTAGAATCCATGTTAAACTTTGATCGCAGTGGTATCCGGGTTTCCAGCAACGAAACATGGAGTTGGGCAATGGTTAACGGAAAGCAGCTCCTATCGCCCGCTACTGCAAAACCACTCAAGGGATCTTCATGAAACTTTCACACAATGTAGATAAAGATGTGCACTTCCTGTCTGTGCAACAATAGGGCCTCATTACATTGAAACACATTTTTGTCTGATTTTTTTTTTTAAATTATTCTTTGGTGTTTCAGAACTTGTTCCTGATCCTGAACTTTTCATTGTTTGTTGGAAAACACTATACGATTTTAGAAGTGAGTGAGTTGGTGTTTTTACGCCCGTGCAACGCTATATAGGTTATTTACAGGCGATGAACATGAAAAGAATGATACAATGAACATGAAATGATGATGATAAATGAAATATGGGGATGGGGTGCGAAACAAAGGAACGGTAAATTTTGAAGAACCACAGGAAAAGGGGGAGAGGTGGGTAGGGGCGGAAAATTTAGCCTATGTGGTGCATGTTTCGCTTATTTCGCCCTGTTTCCTTGCTCCAATCGTCTCGAAAATTGACCGATTTTAAAAATTGAACCATGATTGTAAAGCTAATTGTTCATTCTCCAGACCTAGTTTAGGTAAAGAAATGTACACGGTAAGTAAGCTTTTTCCTACCTCATTGAACATTGCTAACTTGTACAATGTCTAGACTCGGACCTGAAAGTGATGCAAGTTTGAGGCATCATAACTTTTGATCGGCGATAGGTAGCCCGGTTCTGTAAAATGTGTTAAACGGCACAAATCGTGATCTGTCGGACACAGTAAAGGGATTGTACGTCGGTTGAGCACAAGCGAGACTGGAATTTTTTTCTAGGAACAAGATTTTCCTCTCAATGTAGGCGATTTTTTTACCATTCGGGTCCTTGTAGCTTCTAGATCGGAAAAATACCAACGAATTGGCGACAGAATTCGACAAAAACCGCAAATACAAAGCCTGTTTGATCAAAAAACAATAGCCTGACTGAAAACAAACGTGTAGCTGAGACAGTGAACCAGTTATTTACAGGCGGGGCGCACGACGAATATGTGCAAAAAATCCGAGAAAAAAAAACGAACACAAAAAAGGGACAAAGAGAAAAAAAAAGAAGGAAAGAGAAGGCAAAAGGAAGAAAAAAAATCAGTAGCTAATTCAAAAAAAAAAAAAAAAAAAAAAAAAAAAAAAAACAAGTCCACGCGCATACTTTTTGTTACTGGTATTCCTGCGCACAAAAATGATACAATGAATATGAAATGACGTGGTCACTTCAAAACATGATGACAGCCTTTTAAGCTGCTATTACTTCTACACCTGTCGTGGGATCTTTATGAAACTTTTACACGATCTTTGTGACTTAACACAGATGTGTAAAATTCATGTTTAACATTGCTTAGATAGATATCGGGGCTTCTATAGGCTAAAGTTGGAGATGAGCCATGGTTGACCAAGGACAGCTCTTATCGACCGCAACTCTGAAACCACTCGATGGATCTTCATGAAACTTTTACACAGCGTAGATATTGTTGTTGACTACCTTTTCCTGTCATAACCATTCACGATTGACTTTGTGGGGATCGAAGGGCGGTTTAATGTCCTTTTCGTCCAAAATTGATCCTGAACTATTGATCCTGAATTTCGTATTTTTTCATGCGAAAGTGTTGGATGTGCAAATAACTCATACGTTTTACCCCTTTTTGTTACAGAACATTTACAAGACAAGACGATTATGACAAACAAGAAAGACGAAGGCCGTTTCTGTAAAAGATTGGGGTAAGTAGATTTTTATTTTCTTTCTTTTTGTAATCAATCCGAGCGTCTATGCTCATCCGCTCCATTTAGTTGAAAAGCTTATTAAAAATACTTTCCAACGCGATTTTGATCGTTTAAATCGGTTAAGAAATGACTGAGATATTAGCATGTAAAGTTTGTAATTAAAATTTTCAAAAAGAAGTTCCGGCTAACCCTAACCCTTTACCCTGACACTAACCCTTTATTCATACGCAACCAAGACGGTTTACCGTTGGCGGAATGTGCAGATAAGGGTTACCCCTAATTACCTAACCCGATACTTAACCCTAACCCTTAACCGTCTAACCCTAACCCTAACCTTCTAACTCTAACCCTAACCCTTAACCCTAACCCTAACCCTGACCATAAAACTGACCCTAACCTTAACCCCGACCCTAACCCTAACCCTTAACCCTAACCCTAACCCTTTTTTCTTAAAAAGTGTGTTTTTCGCGTATTTTTCTACAGAATTTTTTATCAAGAAACAGGGAGGTCAGGGAAGAAAACCGATGAGTGATTCGTATTAAGTTTTTGGATGAAAAACTCGAAAAAAAATATTTTTGGGAGGGTTGGGGTTACGGTTACCATGTTGACCACTTTGCAGATATCAATTTGTGCTCATTTGGGCATGTTCCCGTACTCTTATCGTCACGAAATTGAAAAATCAGCCCCGTAGGGGCAGTACTTTTTAACGGGCAACCCGATGCAAAAAACTGCAAGTCTCTATCTTGTGTCGTTCTCAAGTTAGGTGTATCATGCGAAATGACGAAAAAACCGATTTTTCAGCTTCAATGCATTGAGTTCATTATGAACAATCTCAAATGTCATGGTTTCCCTGAACTCTACTCTGAATAGACTATAGATTTGACCATTTTTACGCTCCTGTTACAAGGCAAGAGAAAGCAGTGACTCGTCAAAAGTGACAAAAAAGTTCAATTCTACAAGCTTCAAAACCCATATTTCAAGACTAAACCGATCACCCAACTACATGTACCAACCGCCAATTAATTGTAGGTCTTCCCGTAAGTTATCGAAAGTTGAAAAGAACAAAATACACATAGGAACAAAAAACAAAAAATAGGAACAGGAAAGGGATGATACACCACTGGAAAAGGGGGAGTGGTGGGTAGGGGCAATGATGATGTGATCGAATGACAAAGGCTCCATCTGCAATTTCTTCTATACCAATCAGTGGATCTTAATGAAACTTTCACACAATCTTGGTGATACATCACAGATGTCTAGAATCCATGTTAAACTTTGATCGCAGTGGTATCCGGGTTTCCAGCAACGAAACATGGAGTTGGGCAATGGTTAACGGAAAGCAGCTCCTATCGCCCGCTACTGCAAAACCACTCAAGGGATCTTCATGAAACTTTCACACAATGTAGATAAAGATGTGCACTTCCTGTCTGTGCAACAATAGGGCCTCATTACATTGAAACACATTTTTGTCTGATTTTTTTTTTTAAATTATTCTTTGGTGTTTCAGAACTTGTTCCTGATCCTGAACTTTTCATTGTTTGTTGGAAAACACTATACGATTTTAGAAGTGAGTGAGTTGGTGTTTTTACGCCCGTGCAACGCTATATAGGTTATTTACAGGCGATGAACATGAAAAGAATGATACAATGAACATGAAATGATGATGATAAATGAAATATGGGGATGGGGTGCGAAACAAAGGAACGGTAAATTTTGAAGAACCACAGGAAAAGGGGGAGAGGTGGGTAGGGGCGGAAAATTTAGCCTATGTGGTGCATGTTTCGCTTATTTCGCCCTGTTTCCTTGCTCCAATCGTCTCGAAAATTGACCGATTTTAAAAATTGAACCATGATTGTAAAGCTAATTGTTCATTCTCCAGACCTAGTTTAGGTAAAGAAATGTACACGGTAAGTAAGCTTTTTCCTACCTCATTGAACATTGCTAACTTGTACAATGTCTAGACTCGGACCTGAAAGTGATGCAAGTTTGAGGCATCATAACTTTTGATCGGCGATAGGTAGCCCGGTTCTGTAAAATGTGTTAAACGGCACAAATCGTGATCTGTCGGACACAGTAAAGGGATTGTACGTCGGTTGAGCACAAGCGAGACTGGAATTTTTTTCTAGGAACAAGATTTTCCTCTCAATGTAGGCGATTTTTTTACCATTCGGGTCCTTGTAGCTTCTAGATCGGAAAAATACCAACGAATTGGCGACAGAATTCGACAAAAACCGCAAATACAAAGCCTGTTTGATCAAAAAACAATAGCCTGACTGAAAACAAACGTGTAGCTGAGACAGTGAACCAGTTATTTACAGGCGGGGCGCACGACGAATATGTGCAAAAAATCCGAGAAAAAAAAACGAACACAAAAAAGGGACAAAGAGAAAAAAAAAGAAGGAAAGAGAAGGCAAAAGGAAGAAAAAAAATCAGTAGCTAATTCAAAAAAAAAAAAAAAAAAAAAAAAAAAAAAAACAAGTCCACGCGCATACTTTTTGTTACTGGTATTCCTGCGCACAAAAATGATACAATGAATATGAAATGACGTGGTCACTTCAAAACATGATGACAGCCTTTTAAGCTGCTATTACTTCTACACCTGTCGTGGGATCTTTATGAAACTTTTACACGATCTTTGTGACTTAACACAGATGTGTAAAATTCATGTTTAACATTGCTTAGATAGATATCGGGGCTTCTATAGGCTAAAGTTGGAGATGAGCCATGGTTGACCAAGGACAGCTCTTATCGACCGCAACTCTGAAACCACTCGATGGATC
>CAXARO010000310.1:0-60024 GCA_963971305.1 Arcuatula senhousia | reverse complement strand
GATATTATCTTGAAACTTTATACACATATATGTTAAGACTCAGATCCGTGTACGGCCTCAAATCTGTGTTCTCCACTCAGAAATCTATGTCCTAAAAATATTAATTCCCTCAGATCTGTTTCCATTGTCATTAAAAACTCAAATCTATGTCCTTAAAATTTGCATTTCCTCAGATCTGTGTCCCATGACGTCATAGTCTAATATGTGTCCTTTGAAATGACAAAACACCCAAAATCTGTGTCCTTGGTTCGAAAAAAAAAACATGTCTGACAAACACAACAACACCAAAGAAGGCCGACAAACAGTTATCCTAAAATCACAACAGAAGAATGAGGTTTGGCAACATAAAACTTTCCATTTGAAATCATTTTAAAATGCTG
Organism: Arcuatula senhousia; assembly: GCA_963971305.1. Taxonomy (NCBI): domain Eukaryota; kingdom Metazoa; phylum Mollusca; class Bivalvia; order Mytilida; family Mytilidae; genus Arcuatula; species Arcuatula senhousia. The sequence goes on along the minus strand of CAXARO010000310.1, from coordinate 59,644 downwards.
GTTGCAAGTCAAGACCATTGTGATCTTTAATTTCTCTGGCATACCTTTCATGTTATGTCTTTTTTTCTCAGACATTTGAAATTGGTCCTCCAAGTTCAGTAGTTTTGATTTCCTTTATTTTCATGGGTTAAAACTGATATTGCAACACAAAAAAACCAAAAAAAACCAACATTTTCAATCCCTCCAAAATGAAGTGATGTCACGTACTGACAAAGTTTGTGGTGTCATAATTCGCCAGACACAGATCTGAGTGAAAACGTTTTTGAGAGGGCAAAGATTTGAGGAAAATCATTTTGGATGGGACACAGATCTTCATGAGTCTTTAAAAGGACTCGGATTTGAGTAGAAAACATTTAAGAGGCACATGGATTTGAAGATGGACACAGATTTGAAAAAAGGACACTGATCTGAGGCCAAACACAGATTTGAACATTTTAATGTACATTCATGCAATTTACTGTTTTGAGGTGACAGTGCTATTGTACAGTATCACAAAAACTTATTACAGTTAAAAACTTTCAATATGACACTATAAATGGGAGTGATCCTTAGACAGGATGAACCTACAGGATGTAAGATGTAAGAATGGGGCATTCGGGTGTCAAAAATCCGAAAGGGCAACGACAAAACCAGTTAACATGAACAAGAACAGCACGAAGAAACACAAAATCAACCTAATGGAAGTTACAATGCAAATTCAAGTCGTAACAAGAGTGAACTCAGGTGCACTGAAGAGTAAGCGTTCCTGCCTGCTATAGCACACCCGTCATGCTGCTAATTTCCAATTCATTGGTAGCAACATAAAAATTTATACACATACATGTATGTTTACATCAACAAAATAAACTAACAAAAATTATCATAAAATAATACCCCTGCCATAAAATTCATGCTTCATTGTATGCAGAAAAAAGAACATGTTAAGAGTCTTGGCATTGTATTTTTTGTCTCACCTGCGATGAATAGTTGTGGAAGGCAAGACAAAGGTATTACTTTCCCGCGGCTAAGGCAGCGTAAACTTTTTAGCTCACTGGGCCAAAGGTCATGTGAGCTTATGCCATCAATATGCGTCCGTCATCGTCCATCGTCTGTTAACATATTAAAAAATGTTCTCTGAAACCACTGAACCAATTTAACTGAAACTTTGCATGAATGATATATGACATGTTGACAACAAACGATCTTCATTTTAAAATGATTCTTTAAAAATCATGGCGGCTGTTAATATAAATAGAACATAGGGTAAAATCACTTAAAATGGCTTATATAACTCAGCAACCATAACAGATAGAAAAAATCTGAATTGATCATAGGATCTTCAGAATCAAAAGCTCTACAAAAGTCTCCATTGGGTCGAAGTTGTCAGATGACCCTTGATAAGGGTTATGGCTCTTTATAGGTAAAAAAAGTGGGGTTTTTAGCTCACCTGACCCGAAGGGTCATGTGAGCTATTGGCGTCACTTGGCATCCGTCGTCCGTCCGTAAACTTTTTCAAACGTTAACTCCTCTGACACCATAAGTCCAATTGAAACCAAACTTGGTATGGTTGTTCATTAGCATTTGGTGCTTAGAACTGATGTGGGGATTTTTGATTGGTCGTAAAACATGGCCGCCGTGGCTAAAAATAGAACATAGGGGTAAAATGCAGTTTTTATACGACCGCAAAAAATTTGCGGACGTATAATGGTATGATGCTGTCGTTGTCGTTGTTGTCATCGTCGTCGTCTGGGGACATTTGGTTTCCGTGCAATAGCTTGAGTAAATATTGACCAATTTTTATGAAATTTTCATATGATGTTTGTAACCACTAGAGGAAGGTTCCTATTGTATTTGGGGTTGGTGGCCCCTACCGTTTTAGAAAAAAGGGCCAAAAGGGGCTAATACGTGTGTATTGACAAAACTGTTGTAGAATGTTTATTATTCATTTGATTTTGAAAATTCTTTTTTTATTGAATTCCTTATTAAATTCTGTCAACAAAATGTCTAAATGGTTTTGATGTATATTGAACCGTTACATTGCTACAGGGGGCCAAAGATGGGCCACACCCAAAAAATCAACTTTTTTATTTGTGGTCCGATTTTCAAAATCTTTTTTTCATTGGAATCCTTGTGAAAATCCCTGCCTGCATTTTTCAATCAGATTTGAAATATCTCTTACTGTTTTTGACGTATAAGGGGTCGAAGGGGCAAAAAACGCCATTTTTTAAAGTTGGTCAAGGCAAATGGTTTTACACAAGAAATTTAGCTGTAGTGGGCCAGCCAATTGTTATGAAGTTTAAATATGATGATTATATACACTGTAGGAAGCTTTTTATTGTATTTTGTGGTCCTAACCTTTTTTTTTAAAAAAGGGCCAAAAGGGGCTTAATCGTGTCAAAAATGTCAATGAATATAGAATTTTTTTTTTCTATTAAATGTTATTATAAATATATATGTGTCAAATATGCATTTTAAAGTCCATCATAGGTTGCATATGTAAAAAAGCTTTGTAAGTCCACCATGGGCTGCATGTGACCAAAGCAATAGAATATCCATATTGGGCCTCCAATGTACAGGGTTCAACTTGTTCCGGTCGGGCCTAAATTAAAATATTGTATGTTTGCCCTTCTCCCGACCCTGAATTTTGAAGCAGGGTGGGTAGGTAGGCAAAATATTTTATTTTTTTTTATCAAAAAATAATTAGAGTAGGTAAAATTTTTCCTATGGGTAGGTAGGTAGGTAAATTATTTTATTTTAACTTTAAGATATAAAAGCGTATGAAGTTTTTTTTTTATGCATGTGAAGATGTATGATTGCACGTCTTTATGTGCTGTTTGTATGTTTGTATGTATTTGTATCATATTAGCTGTATTTGCTTTTGGAATAAACTGTTATTAGTATGTATGTTTTGCTTTCAATTGTACTTTAATCACTTTTACAGGATACTTTTCTAATATCTGACACTTAGAAACATCAAAAATGCAACTACTATCCTTGCATGGCTTAATATGTAGTGAATGTACCTTTTGTGCCTTAAGTAACCACTATTGAATGCTGTTAGTTGATAAAATATTTTCCACGTTATGCGTCACTGTGCAAATTGGCATATTGAACATTCCAGTCAATCAAACAACATGGAAACTGGGGGTTCTAACTAGTGTTGCATACAATTGCAGTAAAGGCTCTTATTCCTAGAGCATTTCAGGAAATTTCTGACATTAAAATTTCTAGAAACCTTTTGACATTGAATGCACAATTCTCCTGATATAATGCATTGAATCAATTGGTTTGAACGAACATATTAATTTATTGAACAAAATTTTAACTCTCCTAAACATTTCAACATTTTTATTAAGTCGCCCAAAACAAAGTTTGGGAGACTTATTGTTTTTGCACCGTTTCTTATTATTATGTCCCCGAACACGAAGTGTCGGGGACATATTGTTTTTGCTCGGTTTCTTATTATTATGTCCCCGAACACGAAGTGTCGGGGACATATTGTTTTTGCTCGGTTTCTTATTATTATTATTATTATTATTATTATTATTATTATTATTATTATTATTATTTTTCTCGGTATTCTGGATCGTGAACTTGTCCACCTCATTTTTTCGACATCTTTTAAGGTAGGAAGCTGAAACTTCATATATCAAGAGTATGGAATGGGAGATTGTGCTTTTTGTATTTTTCGTCGAAATCGAACGACCCCTTATAGGTCAAAAAAGGGCCTCAAAATGGCTCCTCGAAACCGAAGTTGAATTTTACCTGGCATTTCTGATCCGGCATGGGTAACACAAATTCCTTAATGGGGTAAGTGTAAACTTTCGATACCTTTCATTTAAAAAAAAAATTTTGAAAATCGGACTTACGGTTCTCAAAATTTTGCAAAAAATCGAAATTTATTTTTTTTGTCAAATTGAGTTATCTTTCTTGGAACAATATATTTTGTAATAGTAATGTAAAAATTCTTAACTTTGTTATTTCTTAATGAAAATTGGTTTACAAGGTAATAGTGGTATGCCGAGTTCATTTTTGGTATCGAAAAAAATTTTTGGCGGCCATTTTTAAAATGGCGGCTAAAATGGCCGCCATTTTCCCGCCAAAAATTAAACTTGCTCCAATTTTGATGAAAATTGGTAATTAAGGTAATAGTGGCATGGCGAGTTGATTTTTAACATCAAAATTTTTTTATCGTTGGCCATTTTCAAAATGGCCGCCATTTTCCCGCCAAAAATAAAACTTACTCCGATTTTGATGAAAATTGGTATATAAGGTAATAGTGGTATGGCAAGTTAATTTTTGACATCAAAATTTTTTTATCGTCGGCCATTTTCAAAATGGCCGCCGTTTCCCGCCAAAATTAAAGTTACTCTGATTTGGATGAAAATTGGTATATAAAGTAATAGTGGTATGGCGAGTTGATTTTTGACATTGAAATTTTTATTTCGTCGGCCATTTTCAAAATGGCCGCCGTTTCCCCCTCCAAAATCAAAGTTACTCTGATTTTGATGAAAATTGGTATATAAGGTAAAAGTTGTATGGCGAACTTATTTTTGACATCAATTTTTTTTTAGCGTCTCTTAGCATTTGAGATAACTTATTATATCCAATTTTCATCAAAATAGGAGTAAGTTAAATTTAGGCCATTTCCCGCCAAAATTAAACTTACTCCTATTTTGATGAAAATTGGATATAAGTTATCTCAAATGCTAATTTCCCGCCAAAATTAAACTTACTCCTATTTTGATGAAAATTGGATATAATAAGTTATCTCAAATGCTAAGAGACATTGACAAAGAGGGGTACGTGAGGGGACATTTTTGTGACTCGCTTGCGATCACAATTAGAACTAGTTATTATTATTATTTTTCTCGGTATTCTGGACCGTGAACTTGTCCACCTCATTTTTTCGACATCGTTTAAGGTAGGAAGCTGAAACTTCATAAATCAAGAGTATGGAATGGGAAATTGTGCTTTCTGTATTTTTCGTCGAAATCGAACGACCCCTTATAGGTCAAAAAAGGGCCTCAAAATGGCTCCTCGAAACCGAAGTTGAATTTTTCCTGGCATTTCTGATCCGGCAGGGGTAGGACAAATTCCTTTATAGGGTAAGTGTAGACTTTCAATACCTTTCATTTAAAAAAAAAATTTTGAAAATCGGACTTACCGTTTTCAAAATTTTGCAAAAAATCGAAATTTATTTTTTTTTGTCAAATTGAGTTATCTTTCTTGGAACAATATATTTTGTAATAGTAATGTAAAAATTCTTAACTTTGTTATTTCTTAATGAAAATTGGTTTACAAGGTAATAGTGGTATGCCGAGTTCATTTTTGACATCAAAATTTTTAAGTTTTGTACGAAACTGTGTCTTGCATCGTTTACCGACTGCAATTTTTTTCTCGGAATTTTCGGATTTTATCGTACACGTTGATAGTAAAGTAAATAGTTATCCGAAAACGGGTCTTTCATGCGTTTGCAAAGAATATTTTTTTGTTCCGATTCGAAACTGCTGAATGACATTGATCAAGCATGGCCGCACTCTGTGTGACCATAAATGAAATTAAAAACGATTTTAAGAAAACGTTGGTCAAAAATAAGATCGTAAAAGTGTGTACAAAAGAAATATGGGACGATGTTGCCGGGGCGGTGTTTGGAGATACGGATCAAGAGACAGAAGTAGGCGAAGCTTTTGAGAAAGGAAACTGTTATTTATATTTTCACAAATTTTATGAAATATGGCAGTAAAATCGCCTCTGTGAGATAAAATGGCAGTAAAGTCGCCAATTCAGAATACAACAAACTCAATATACATTTTAACATTTAGGTATAGAAAAACCAAGGCCCAACCTGGCATTCTAAAATCACAATTTAAGGGATATATTTAACAAATCTGAACAACAATCACAAAAACATAAGGACGCAAGACATGAAATAGTATACACAACAGAAACATGAAGAACATGGACATGCCAGGAAAGCGCTGACTCCATACACATTTCAAGTTGTCTCAGCCATACTATCCTATCAGCCACAGTATTATTAAACATTAAGCTTAAAACTGTTCATGAATACAAAAAATCCAAAAATCTTCATCGCAAGGTCTTGTATGAGAATCTGTATGTTTTCGCTATTTTTTATCGCAACGACAAAAATAAGGTACCATTGTGTTTGCAATAAGATACCGAAACAGAAAAATTTGCTTTCATCAGAGAATTCATGCATCATAATGCTTTAAACGATGCAAGACACAGTTTCGTACAAAATACTAGTGAGTTTTACCAAATACATTAAACACAGGTAAGGGAATCCCTGTCTATTCATATAGCTGAAGTGAAAATCATCAAATATTTTAAACTTTTATGATTGTTTAGATATATTTTTGTAATAAAAATGCTACAACAGGTTTATTTTCTTTTTTTAAGTTTTTTTTATAAGCACTTCAGTGTGAAGGGAGACAACCATAAATCCCGCCATTTTTGCAGATGTCAAAATGACACTTTTCAGGTAAACAAAAATATTTTTCTTGAGAGCTGGAAAGCGTACCCTTTTTGTTCCCAATTTTTGCCCTTAGTGACATGCTCTTTCAAGCGATCTATTATTAAGACTTGAAATTTGGTCACAAGTCAGTGGAATTTAGCCTCAGAAATGGGATGACACCCATAAATTTTACACAAAACACCCCCTTTTTTGTTTATTTTGGACAGTTTTGATGAAATATTCAAATATGAATAAGTCTACTATGCAGGTTCCATTAAAAAGTGGTGAATTTCAGCTTTTTATTGATATATAGATGTCCATATTACAGGAAAATATCTTATTTCCATTCAAGCATGAAGGTGATGTTGCTTTCATCTGATGACGTCACTTTGCAAAACTATACCTTGCACCCTTTAAAGGCATATACTTACTTTATGAACCCATTTCAGAGTCTAATTGGTTTAGTTTTTGTCTTGGATACAATTGTCAATTTGTTAACATACACAAGACCAATGTATTGGTACAATTTTGGCTTAGTAACATTCATAATTCTCATGAAAACTCCATAGTAACCATTAAAACACTCAAAGTCATTATGCAATATTTGACGTCATTTCATACTTTTGCGACGTTTCATGTCTTTCGCATTCACAGAGGGAACAATATGTGACTTAGAATTCATTTATAGTACATAAAATTAAAAATTATCATTAACCATCTACCACATGTATACAGTAGATGTTTTTTTTTTACATTTAGCTAGTAAAGTATGTTAAATGGGTATTGCACAAACCATCTGTAATACCCAAATTCTTAAATAAACTTAAAATGACCCTATTTTATGGCAAAACTATAGGTGAAAAAAATTCCCTTTGAATGTTTTTTTTAGATTAACTATGTTAACTGCCATCACAATATTATTTTTTATTAAGATAATTATGTTAGATTGTTTAAAAAGCATAGTATTGATATAAGCTTCACATTTCAGCTTAAAACTGTTCATGAATACAAAAAATCCAAAAATCTTCATCGCAAGGTCTTGTATGAGAATCTGTATGTTTTCGCTATTTTTTATCGCAACGACAAAAATAAGGTACCATTGTGTTTGCAATAAGATACCGAAACAGAAAAATTTGCTTTCATCAGAGAATTCATGCATCATAATGCTTTAAAAAGGCATATACTTACTTTATGAACCCTTTTCAGAGTCTAATTGGTTTAGTTTTTGTCTTGGATACAATTGTCAATTTGTTAACATACACAAGACCAATGTATTGGTACAATTTTGGCTTAGTAACATTCATAATTCTCATGAAAACTCCATAGTAACCATTAAAACACTCAAAGTCATTATGCAATATTTGACGTCATTTCATACTTTTGCGACGTTTCATGTCTTTCGCATTCACAGAGGGAACAATATGTGACTTAGAATTCATTTATAGTACATAAAATTAAAAATTATCATTAACCATCTACCACATGTATACAGTAGATGTTTTTTTTTTACATTTAGCTAGTAAAGTATGTTAAATGGGTATTGCACAAACCATCTGTAATACCCAAATTCTTAAATAAACTTAAAATGACCCTATTTTATGGCAAAACTATAGGTGAAAAAAATTCCCTTTGAATGTTTTTTTTAGATTAACTATGTTAACTGCCATCACAATATTATTTTTTATTAAGATAATTATGTTAGATTGTTTAAAAAGCATAGTATTGATATAAGCTTCACATTTCAGCTTAAAACTGTTCATGAATACAAAAAATCCAAAAATCTTCATCGCAAGGTCTTGTATGAGAATCTGTATGTTTTCGCTATTTTTTATCGCAACGACAAAAATAAGGTACCATTGTGTTTGCAATAAGATACCGAAACAGAAAAATTTGCTTTCATCAGAGAATTCATGCATCATAATGCTTTAAACGATGCAAGACACAGTTTCGTACAAAATACTAGTGAGTTTTACCAAATACATTAAACACAGGTAAGGGAATCCCTGTCTATTCATATAGCTGAAGTGAAAATCATCAAATATTTTAAACTTTTATGATTGTTTAGATATATTTTTGTAATAAAAATGCTACAACAGGTTTATTTTCTTTTTTTAAGTTTTTTTTATAAGCACTTCAGTGTGAAGGGAGACAACCATAAATCCCGCCATTTTTGCAGATGTCAAAATGACACTTTTCAGGTAAACAAAAATATTTTTCTTGAGAGCTGGAAAGCGTACCCTTTTTGTTCCCAATTTTTGCCCTTAGTGACATGCTCTTTCAAGCGATCTATTATTAAGACTTGAAATTTGGTCACAAGTCAGTGGAATTTAGCCTCAGAAATGGGATGACACCCATAAATTTTACACAAAACACCCCCTTTTTTGTTTATTTTGGACAGTTTTGATGAAATATTCAAATATGAATAAGTCTACTATGCAGGTTCCATTAAAAAGTGGTGAATTTCAGCTTTTTATTGATATATAGATGTCCATATTACAGGAAAATATCTTATTTCCATTCAAGCATGAAGGTGATGTTGCTTTCATCTGATGACGTCACTTTGCAAAACTATACCTTGCACCCTTTAAAGGCATATACTTACTTTATGAACCCATTTCAGAGTCTAATTGGTTTAGTTTTTGTCTTGGATACAATTGTCAATTTGTTAACATACACAAGACCAATGTATTGGTACAATTTTGGCTTAGTAACATTCATAATTCTCATGAAAACTCCATAGTAACCATTAAAACACTCAAAGTCATTATGCAATATTTGACGTCATTTCATACTTTTGCGACGTTTCATGTCTTTCGCATTCACAGAGGGAACAATATGTGACTTAGAATTCATTTATAGTACATAAAATTAAAAATTATCATTAACCATCTACCACATGTATACAGTAGATGTTTTTTTTTTACATTTAGCTAGTAAAGTATGTTAAATGGGTATTGCACAAACCATCTGTAATACCCAAATTCTTAAATAAACTTAAAATGACCCTATTTTATGGCAAAACTATAGGTGAAAAAAATTCCCTTTGAATGTTTTTTTTAGATTAACTATGTTAACTGCCATCACAATATTATTTTTTATTAAGATAATTATGTTAGATTGTTTAAAAAGCATAGTATTGATATAAGCTTCACATTTCAGCTTAAAACTGTTCATGAATACAAAAAATCCAAAAATCTTCATCGCAAGGTCTTGTATGAGAATCTGTATGTTTTCGCTATTTTTTATCGCAACGACAAAAATAAGGTACCATTGTGTTTGCAATAAGATACCGAAACAGAAAAATTTGCTTTCATCAGAGAATTCATGCATCATAATGCTTTAAAAAGGCATATACTTACTTTATGAACCCTTTTCAGAGTCTAATTGGTTTAGTTTTTGTCTTGGATACAATTGTCAATTTGTTAACATACACAAGACCAATGTATTGGTACAATTTTGGCTTAGTAACATTCATAATTCTCATGAAAACTCCATAGTAACCATTAAAACACTCAAAGTCATTATGCAATATTTGACGTCATTTCATACTTTTGCGACGTTTCATGTCTTTCGCATTCACAGAGGGAACAATATGTGACTTAGAATTCATTTATAGTACATAAAATTAAAAATTATCATTAACCATCTACCACATGTATACAGTAGATGTTTTTTTTTTACATTTAGCTAGTAAAGTATGTTAAATGGGTATTGCACAAACCATCTGTAATACCCAAATTCTTAAATAAACTTAAAATGACCCTATTTTATGGCAAAACTATAGGTGAAAAAAATTCCCTTTGAATGTTTTTTTTAGATTAACTATGTTAACTGCCATCACAATATTATTTTTTATTAAGATAATTATGTTAGATTGTTTAAAAAGCATAGTATTGATATAAGCTTCACATTTCAGCTTAAAACTGTTCATGAATACAAAAAATCCAAAAATCTTCATCGCAAGGTCTTGTATGAGAATCTGTATGTTTTCGCTATTTTTTATCGCAACGACAAAAATAAGGTACCATTGTGTTTGCAATAAGATACCGAAACAGAAAAATTTGCTTTCATCAGAGAATTCATGCATCATAATGCTTTAAACGATGCAAGACACAGTTTCGTACAAAATACTAGTGAGTTTTACCAAATACATTAAACACAGGTAAGGGAATCCCTGTCTATTCATATAGCTGAAGTGAAAATCATCAAATATTTTAAACTTTTATGATTGTTTAGATATATTTTTGTAATAAAAATGCTACAACAGGTTTATTTTCTTTTTTTAAGTTTTTTTTATAAGCACTTCAGTGTGAAGGGAGACAACCATAAATCCCGCCATTTTTGCAGATGTCAAAATGACACTTTTCAGGTAAACAAAAATATTTTTCTTGAGAGCTGGAAAGCGTACCCTTTTTGTTCCCAATTTTTGCCCTTAGTGACATGCTCTTTCAAGCGATCTATTATTAAGACTTGAAATTTGGTCACAAGTCAGTGGAATTTAGCCTCAGAAATGGGATGACACCCATAAATTTTACACAAAACACCCCCTTTTTTGTTTATTTTGGACAGTTTTGATGAAATATTCAAATATGAATAAGTCTACTATGCAGGTTCCATTAAAAAGTGGTGAATTTCAGCTTTTTATTGATATATAGATGTCCATATTACAGGAAAATATCTTATTTCCATTCAAGCATGAAGGTGATGTTGCTTTCATCTGATGACGTCACTTTGCAAAACTATACCTTGCACCCTTTAAAGGCATATACTTACTTTATGAACCCATTTCAGAGTCTAATTGGTTTAGTTTTTGTCTTGGATACAATTGTCAATTTGTTAACATACACAAGACCAATGTATTGGTACAATTTTGGCTTAGTAACATTCATAATTCTCATGAAAACTCCATAGTAACCATTAAAACACTCAAAGTCATTATGCAATATTTGACGTCATTTCATACTTTTGCGACGTTTCATGTCTTTCGCATTCACAGAGGGAACAATATGTGACTTAGAATTCATTTATAGTACATAAAATTAAAAATTATCATTAACCATCTACCACATGTATACAGTAGATGTTTTTTTTTTACATTTAGCTAGTAAAGTATGTTAAATGGGTATTGCACAAACCATCTGTAATACCCAAATTCTTAAATAAACTTAAAATGACCCTATTTTATGGCAAAACTATAGGTGAAAAAAATTCCCTTTGAATGTTTTTTTTAGATTAACTATGTTAACTGCCATCACAATATTATTTTTTATTAAGATAATTATGTTAGATTGTTTAAAAAGCATAGTATTGATATAAGCTTCACATTTCAGCTTAAAACTGTTCATGAATACAAAAAATCCAAAAATCTTCATCGCAAGGTCTTGTATGAGAATCTGTATGTTTTCGCTATTTTTTATCGCAACGACAAAAATAAGGTACCATTGTGTTTGCAATAAGATACCGAAACAGAAAAATTTGCTTTCATCAGAGAATTCATGCATCATAATGCTTTAAACGATGCAAGACACAGTTTCGTACAAAATACTAGTGAGTTTTACCAAATACATTAAACACAGGTAAGGGAATCCCTGTCTATTCATATAGCTGAAGTGAAAATCATCAAATATTTTAAACTTTTATGATTGTTTAGATATATTTTTGTAATAAAAATGCTACAACAGGTTTATTTTCTTTTTTTAAGTTTTTTTTATAAGCACTTCAGTGTGAAGGGAGACAACCATAAATCCCGCCATTTTTGCAGATGTCAAAATGACACTTTTCAGGTAAACAAAAATATTTTTCTTGAGAGCTGGAAAGCGTACCCTTTTTGTTCCCAATTTTTGCCCTTAGTGACATGCTCTTTCAAGCGATCTATTATTAAGACTTGAAATTTGGTCACAAGTCAGTGGAATTTAGCCTCAGAAATGGGATGACACCCATAAATTTTACACAAAACACCCCCTTTTTTGTTTATTTTGGACAGTTTTGATGAAATATTCAAATATGAATAAGTCTACTATGCAGGTTCCATTAAAAAGTGGTGAATTTCAGCTTTTTATTGATATATAGATGTCCATATTACAGGAAAATATCTTATTTCCATTCAAGCATGAAGGTGATGTTGCTTTCATCTGATGACGTCACTTTGCAAAACTATACCTTGCACCCTTTAAAGGCATATACTTACTTTATGAACCCATTTCAGAGTCTAATTGGTTTAGTTTTTGTCTTGGATACAATTGTCAATTTGTTAACATACACAAGACCAATGTATTGGTACAATTTTGGCTTAGTAACATTCATAATTCTCATGAAAACTCCATAGTAACCATTAAAACACTCAAAGTCATTATGCAATATTTGACGTCATTTCATACTTTTGCGACGTTTCATGTCTTTCGCATTCACAGAGGGAACAATATGTGACTTAGAATTCATTTATAGTACATAAAATTAAAAATTATCATTAACCATCTACCACATGTATACAGTAGATGTTTTTTTTTTACATTTAGCTAGTAAAGTATGTTAAATGGGTATTGCACAAACCATCTGTAATACCCAAATTCTTAAATAAACTTAAAATGACCCTATTTTATGGCAAAACTATAGGTGAAAAAAATTCCCTTTGAATGTTTTTTTTAGATTAACTATGTTAACTGCCATCACAATATTATTTTTTATTAAGATAATTATGTTAGATTGTTTAAAAAGCATAGTATTGATATAAGCTTCACATTTCAGCTTAAAACTGTTCATGAATACAAAAAATCCAAAAATCTTCATCGCAAGGTCTTGTATGAGAATCTGTATGTTTTCGCTATTTTTTATCGCAACGACAAAAATAAGGTACCATTGTGTTTGCAATAAGATACCGAAACAGAAAAATTTGCTTTCATCAGAGAATTCCCCCTTCCCTCAGAATTCCATCAGTTTCTATCATTTCCGTCAATTTTCTGATAGAATTTGATGGAAATTGATGGATTTCCGTCAAGAATTAGACTTTTTGATAGAATACTGATGGAAGTTGATAGAAAAGTTAAAACCAATGGAAAAAATTCCGTCAACACATGCTTGATGGAAAAAATTCTACTATTTCCATTAAAAAAACAACCCGTTGACGGAAATTTTAATAGAAAACTGATGGAAAATTGTCTTCCAATGGAAAGCTGACGGAAAATTGATGGAAAATCATCTTTTGATGGAAAGTTGCCGGAAAATTGATAGAAAATTGACGGAAATTATCTTTCAATAGAAAATTGGCGGAAAATTGATAGAAATAAAGATCATGACGGAAATTGATAGAAAAACTTGATGGAAAAAATCAGTAATGTTATAGTGTGCCGGAAAAACTTGCACCTGCTGAACTATTGACGGAATCTTGATGGAAAGTTTGACCTAAGTGCACTTGATGATGTCATCTATTACATCATCAGTTTTTTAGTCATGATTTTGCTAGCAGAATATAACATGGTGTCTGTTCAATGAGATAAATTTTACAAGATGAAGATACTGTAAGTACACAAATTTTATTCATCTACAGTGCATGTATTTCAGTTGTTGAATTACTTACACAATTTTAACTTCAGAAGTTAAAATTTTGAAATTTTGATGAATTATTTCCTGTTATTAGATTCAGAAATACATCAAATTGTCTAGCACAGCGAACACATAAAAAGGGAGTAGGTTTATTCAATTGCAGTTTTAGATTTTTATCGTTATTTAGAAAATCATTTATTAAAAGTATGTAGTTATTCCATGTTCCCCCCCTTTTCCCCATTTCTTATTACATTGCAGGTAATAATATTTTCTTTCCAAAGTATAGACACACTCATGCAATACCTAGAAGGGTAGATTAAGTTGTAAATGACAATGCCCATAACAATACACTAAAGTCAACATATGCTCTGTAATAAATGCAAAACTTCTTTGTGTAGATTGAGGTATGATATTTTGCAGAACTTACATGTATTCTGCTTTCTTTAATAGCAAATTGTCTGCAGCTGTTTCCAAATATAAAAAATGAAAACAATGTTCATTTACACTTCTATTTCACAGAAAAAATACAATACATGATTAATTTCATTTAAATTTTCAAATTGTAGGTACACAAGTGACATCCTAGGTCAAGGCTATTGGCCTACTTTTTCAGCCATGATTGGTCGGATGGAAATATTTTTATCAGTTTCCATTCTTTTCTATCAGAGAAAAACGCTAACTTTCCACTGAGATTCCATCAACTTTCCATCAAGATTCCGTCAACTTTCCATCAAGATTCCGTCAAGATTCCATCAAGTTTCCATCAAGATTCCGTCAACTTTCTATCAATTTCCATCAAGTTTCCATCAATATTTTCCGCTACTTTTTTCCATCAGTTTCCGTCAAACAAAATTTTTGATGGAAAACAGTGCCAATACTCCATCAAGTTCCATCAACCTGATGGAAATTGATAGAATTTAGTGATGGAAAATAGACGGAATTCTGATGGAAATCTGAGGGAAGGGCATGCATCATAATGCTTTAAACGATGCAAGACACAGTTTCGTACAAAATACTAGTGAGTTTTACCAAATACATTAAACACAGGTAAGGGAATCCCTGTCTATTCATATAGCTGAAGTGAAAATCATCAAATATTTTAAACTTTTATGATTGTTTAGATATATTTTTGTAATAAAAATGCTACAACAGGTTTATTTTCTTTTTTTAAGTTTTTTTTATAAGCACTTCAGTGTGAAGGGAGACAACCATAAATCCCGCCATTTTTGCAGATGTCAAAATGACACTTTTCAGGTAAACAAAAATATTTTTCTTGAGAGCTGGAAAGCGTACCCTTTTTGTTCCCAATTTTTGCCCTTAGTGACATGCTCTTTCAAGCGATCTATTATTAAGACTTGAAATTTGGTCACAAGTCAGTGGAATTTAGCCTCAGAAATGGGATGACACCCATAAATTTTACACAAAACACCCCCTTTTTTGTTTATTTTGGACAGTTTTGATGAAATATTCAAATATGAATAAGTCTACTATGCAGGTTCCATTAAAAAGTGGTGAATTTCAGCTTTTTATTGATATATAGATGTCCATATTACAGGAAAATATCTTATTTCCATTCAAGCATGAAGGTGATGTTGCTTTCATCTGATGACGTCACTTTGCAAAACTATACCTTGCACCCTTTAAAGGCATATACTTACTTTATGAACCCATTTCAGAGTCTAATTGGTTTAGTTTTTGTCTTGGATACAATTGTCAATTTGTTAACATACACAAGACCAATGTATTGGTACAATTTTGGCTTAGTAACATTCATAATTCTCATGAAAACTCCATAGTAACCATTAAAACACTCAAAGTCATTATGCAATATTTGACGTCATTTCATACTTTTGCGACGTTTCATGTCTTTCGCATTCACAGAGGGAACAATATGTGACTTAGAATTCATTTATAGTACATAAAATTAAAAATTATCATTAACCATCTACCACATGTATACAGTAGATGTTTTTTTTTTACATTTAGCTAGTAAAGTATGTTAAATGGGTATTGCACAAACCATCTGTAATACCCAAATTCTTAAATAAACTTAAAATGACCCTATTTTATGGCAAAACTATAGGTGAAAAAAATTCCCTTTGAATGTTTTTTTTAGATTAACTATGTTAACTGCCATCACAATATTATTTTTTATTAAGATAATTATGTTAGATTGTTTAAAAAGCATAGTATTGATATAAGCTTCACATTTCAGCTTAAAACTGTTCATGAATACAAAAAATCCAAAAATCTTCATCGCAAGGTCTTGTATGAGAATCTGTATGTTTTCGCTATTTTTTATCGCAACGACAAAAATAAGGTACCATTGTGTTTGCAATAAGATACCGAAACAGAAAAATTTGCTTTCATCAGAGAATTCATGCATCATAATGCTTTAAAAAGGCATATACTTACTTTATGAACCCTTTTCAGAGTCTAATTGGTTTAGTTTTTGTCTTGGATACAATTGTCAATTTGTTAACATACACAAGACCAATGTATTGGTACAATTTTGGCTTAGTAACATTCATAATTCTCATGAAAACTCCATAGTAACCATTAAAACACTCAAAGTCATTATGCAATATTTGACGTCATTTCATACTTTTGCGACGTTTCATGTCTTTCGCATTCACAGAGGGAACAATATGTGACTTAGAATTCATTTATAGTACATAAAATTAAAAATTATCATTAACCATCTACCACATGTATACAGTAGATGTTTTTTTTTTACATTTAGCTAGTAAAGTATGTTAAATGGGTATTGCACAAACCATCTGTAATACCCAAATTCTTAAATAAACTTAAAATGACCCTATTTTATGGCAAAACTATAGGTGAAAAAAATTCCCTTTGAATGTTTTTTTTAGATTAACTATGTTAACTGCCATCACAATATTATTTTTTATTAAGATAATTATGTTAGATTGTTTAAAAAGCATAGTATTGATATAAGCTTCACATTTCAGCTTAAAACTGTTCATGAATACAAAAAATCCAAAAATCTTCATCGCAAGGTCTTGTATGAGAATCTGTATGTTTTCGCTATTTTTTATCGCAACGACAAAAATAAGGTACCATTGTGTTTGCAATAAGATACCGAAACAGAAAAATTTGCTTTCATCAGAGAATTCATGCATCATAATGCTTTAAACGATGCAAGACACAGTTTCGTACAAAATACTAGTGAGTTTTACCAAATACATTAAACACAGGTAAGGGAATCCCTGTCTATTCATATAGCTGAAGTGAAAATCATCAAATATTTTAAACTTTTATGATTGTTTAGATATATTTTTGTAATAAAAATGCTACAACAGGTTTATTTTCTTTTTTTAAGTTTTTTTTATAAGCACTTCAGTGTGAAGGGAGACAACCATAAATCCCGCCATTTTTGCAGATGTCAAAATGACACTTTTCAGGTAAACAAAAATATTTTTCTTGAGAGCTGGAAAGCGTACCCTTTTTGTTCCCAATTTTTGCCCTTAGTGACATGCTCTTTCAAGCGATCTATTATTAAGACTTGAAATTTGGTCACAAGTCAGTGGAATTTAGCCTCAGAAATGGGATGACACCCATAAATTTTACACAAAACACCCCCTTTTTTGTTTATTTTGGACAGTTTTGATGAAATATTCAAATATGAATAAGTCTACTATGCAGGTTCCATTAAAAAGTGGTGAATTTCAGCTTTTTATTGATATATAGATGTCCATATTACAGGAAAATATCTTATTTCCATTCAAGCATGAAGGTGATGTTGCTTTCATCTGATGACGTCACTTTGCAAAACTATACCTTGCACCCTTTAAAGGCATATACTTACTTTATGAACCCATTTCAGAGTCTAATTGGTTTAGTTTTTGTCTTGGATACAATTGTCAATTTGTTAACATACACAAGACCAATGTATTGGTACAATTTTGGCTTAGTAACATTCATAATTCTCATGAAAACTCCATAGTAACCATTAAAACACTCAAAGTCATTATGCAATATTTGACGTCATTTCATACTTTTGCGACGTTTCATGTCTTTCGCATTCACAGAGGGAACAATATGTGACTTAGAATTCATTTATAGTACATAAAATTAAAAATTATCATTAACCATCTACCACATGTATACAGTAGATGTTTTTTTTTTACATTTAGCTAGTAAAGTATGTTAAATGGGTATTGCACAAACCATCTGTAATACCCAAATTCTTAAATAAACTTAAAATGACCCTATTTTATGGCAAAACTATAGGTGAAAAAAATTCCCTTTGAATGTTTTTTTTAGATTAACTATGTTAACTGCCATCACAATATTATTTTTTATTAAGATAATTATGTTAGATTGTTTAAAAAGCATAGTATTGATATAAGCTTCACATTTCAGCTTAAAACTGTTCATGAATACAAAAAATCCAAAAATCTTCATCGCAAGGTCTTGTATGAGAATCTGTATGTTTTCGCTATTTTTTATCGCAACGACAAAAATAAGGTACCATTGTGTTTGCAATAAGATACCGAAACAGAAAAATTTGCTTTCATCAGAGAATTCATGCATCATAATGCTTTAAACGATGCAAGACACAGTTTCGTACAAAATACTAGTGAGTTTTACCAAATACATTAAACACAGGTAAGGGAATCCCTGTCTATTCATATAGCTGAAGTGAAAATCATCAAATATTTTAAACTTTTATGATTGTTTAGATATATTTTTGTAATAAAAATGCTACAACAGGTTTATTTTCTTTTTTTAAGTTTTTTTTATAAGCACTTCAGTGTGAAGGGAGACAACCATAAATCCCGCCATTTTTGCAGATGTCAAAATGACACTTTTCAGGTAAACAAAAATATTTTTCTTGAGAGCTGGAAAGCGTACCCTTTTTGTTCCCAATTTTTGCCCTTAGTGACATGCTCTTTCAAGCGATCTATTATTAAGACTTGAAATTTGGTCACAAGTCAGTGGAATTTAGCCTCAGAAATGGGATGACACCCATAAATTTTACACAAAACACCCCCTTTTTTGTTTATTTTGGACAGTTTTGATGAAATATTCAAATATGAATAAGTCTACTATGCAGGTTCCATTAAAAAGTGGTGAATTTCAGCTTTTTATTGATATATAGATGTCCATATTACAGGAAAATATCTTATTTCCATTCAAGCATGAAGGTGATGTTGCTTTCATCTGATGACGTCACTTTGCAAAACTATACCTTGCACCCTTTAAAGGCATATACTTACTTTATGAACCCATTTCAGAGTCTAATTGGTTTAGTTTTTGTCTTGGATACAATTGTCAATTTGTTAACATACACAAGACCAATGTATTGGTACAATTTTGGCTTAGTAACATTCATAATTCTCATGAAAACTCCATAGTAACCATTAAAACACTCAAAGTCATTATGCAATATTTGACGTCATTTCATACTTTTGCGACGTTTCATGTCTTTCGCATTCACAGAGGGAACAATATGTGACTTAGAATTCATTTATAGTACATAAAATTAAAAATTATCATTAACCATCTACCACATGTATACAGTAGATGTTTTTTTTTTACATTTAGCTAGTAAAGTATGTTAAATGGGTATTGCACAAACCATCTGTAATACCCAAATTCTTAAATAAACTTAAAATGACCCTATTTTATGGCAAAACTATAGGTGAAAAAAATTCCCTTTGAATGTTTTTTTTAGATTAACTATGTTAACTGCCATCACAATATTATTTTTTATTAAGATAATTATGTTAGATTGTTTAAAAAGCATAGTATTGATATAAGCTTCACATTTCAGCTTAAAACTGTTCATGAATACAAAAAATCCAAAAATCTTCATCGCAAGGTCTTGTATGAGAATCTGTATGTTTTCGCTATTTTTTATCGCAACGACAAAAATAAGGTACCATTGTGTTTGCAATAAGATACCGAAACAGAAAAATTTGCTTTCATCAGAGAATTCATGCATCATAATGCTTTAAACGATGCAAGACACAGTTTCGTACAAAATACTAGTGAGTTTTACCAAATACATTAAACACAGGTAAGGGAATCCCTGTCTATTCATATAGCTGAAGTGAAAATCATCAAATATTTTAAACTTTTATGATTGTTTAGATATATTTTTGTAATAAAAATGCTACAACAGGTTTATTTTCTTTTTTTAAGTTTTTTTTATAAGCACTTCAGTGTGAAGGGAGACAACCATAAATCCCGCCATTTTTGCAGATGTCAAAATGACACTTTTCAGGTAAACAAAAATATTTTTCTTGAGAGCTGGAAAGCGTACCCTTTTTGTTCCCAATTTTTGCCCTTAGTGACATGCTCTTTCAAGCGATCTATTATTAAGACTTGAAATTTGGTCACAAGTCAGTGGAATTTAGCCTCAGAAATGGGATGACACCCATAAATTTTACACAAAACACCCCCTTTTTTGTTTATTTTGGACAGTTTTGATGAAATATTCAAATATGAATAAGTCTACTATGCAGGTTCCATTAAAAAGTGGTGAATTTCAGCTTTTTATTGATATATAGATGTCCATATTACAGGAAAATATCTTATTTCCATTCAAGCATGAAGGTGATGTTGCTTTCATCTGATGACGTCACTTTGCAAAACTATACCTTGCACCCTTTAAAGGCATATACTTACTTTATGAACCCATTTCAGAGTCTAATTGGTTTAGTTTTTGTCTTGGATACAATTGTCAATTTGTTAACATACACAAGACCAATGTATTGGTACAATTTTGGCTTAGTAACATTCATAATTCTCATGAAAACTCCATAGTAACCATTAAAACACTCAAAGTCATTATGCAATATTTGACGTCATTTCATACTTTTGCGACGTTTCATGTCTTTCGCATTCACAGAGGGAACAATATGTGACTTAGAATTCATTTATAGTACATAAAATTAAAAATTATCATTAACCATCTACCACATGTATACAGTAGATGTTTTTTTTTTACATTTAGCTAGTAAAGTATGTTAAATGGGTATTGCACAAACCATCTGTAATACCCAAATTCTTAAATAAACTTAAAATGACCCTATTTTATGGCAAAACTATAGGTGAAAAAAATTCCCTTTGAATGTTTTTTTTAGATTAACTATGTTAACTGCCATCACAATATTATTTTTTATTAAGATAATTATGTTAGATTGTTTAAAAAGCATAGTATTGATATAAGCTTCACATTTCAGCTTAAAACTGTTCATGAATACAAAAAATCCAAAAATCTTCATCGCAAGGTCTTGTATGAGAATCTGTATGTTTTCGCTATTTTTTATCGCAACGACAAAAATAAGGTACCATTGTGTTTGCAATAAGATACCGAAACAGAAAAATTTGCTTTCATCAGAGAATTCATGCATCATAATGCTTTAAAAAGGCATATACTTACTTTATGAACCCTTTTCAGAGTCTAATTGGTTTAGTTTTTGTCTTGGATACAATTGTCAATTTGTTAACATACACAAGACCAATGTATTGGTACAATTTTGGCTTAGTAACATTCATAATTCTCATGAAAACTCCATAGTAACCATTAAAACACTCAAAGTCATTATGCAATATTTGACGTCATTTCATACTTTTGCGACGTTTCATGTCTTTCGCATTCACAGAGGGAACAATATGTGACTTAGAATTCATTTATAGTACATAAAATTAAAAATTATCATTAACCATCTACCACATGTATACAGTAGATGTTTTTTTTTTACATTTAGCTAGTAAAGTATGTTAAATGGGTATTGCACAAACCATCTGTACCCAAACGAAAAAAGCCTATGGAGATTCAACTGGAGTGTTCAATTGAACGCTAGTTGAATGCGAAATGACCGTCAATTGAATGCTAGTTGAATTTTTCCCATGCAAATGAGCTAGTATTCAACTCCCTTTAAAGGAAAACAAATTTGCATATTCAACTAGTATTCAACTAATGCTCAACTAGCATTCAATTTGGAAAAGTTGAATGCTAGTTGAATACTCCTAAAGTTGAACGTTAGTTGAACACTCCATTAAAACTTGATAATAGTTGAGCATTAGTTGAATACTAGTTGAACATTAGTTGAATACTAATACATTCTGGGGAAAATTAATACATAACAATGTGTGTGTTACATATAGAACAAAATATACACATGCTCAAGATGTTCTTATGTGTAGTAAAATAGTTTAAATATAAACAGACTACCAACTTAATCCTGCTTTAAAATCAGAATAATAGTTTTGCATAAGAAAGTTAGATAAAAAGCATCATTATTTATTTACACACTTCAAATTTCTTTTTATGCAATGTATACTGAAACCAGTTTGCTTAGAATATTACTGTTACATATTTTTCAAAGAATATACATTTTTTTCATGTTTTTTGTAAGCAGATTAATTTTTTTGAATGTAAAGCAACATCTTTTTAATGAAATTCAAATAAATTGCTATGCTTCATAATTAGATATATATAAAGACACACAAGAGTTTAATCCTGCTCTCAAAATTTGAAGAAAAAAAATACATTGTATTATATATAGTTTTTTTCTTGAGATAATTGAAATAAACTTACTTTAAAGTTTAAAATGGTTATTATTATTATGATCAATACTGAATAAAAGTAAAGGACTTACTATATTTCACACAGAACCATATTCCTAACTCTAGTAAAATTTGCTGCTTCAAATGGCGGTCACAATTTTAAAAATGACTGCCTCTTCTTGATTCTTCACAACAAAACATTTGATTGGTTTAAACAAAATAACAATTAAATAGTATTCAACTAGTGTTCAACTGTCAGACAAAATTGCCAAGGGTGCATGAGCATTCAACTAGTTTTAAACTTTAAAATGTTCAAGTCTGAGTGTTCAACTAGCATTCAACCTTCAAATAATTTTATTCTGGAGTATTCAACCTGCATTCAACTTTTAATTATTGTTGCTTGAGGATTCAACTAGCATTCAACTTTTCCCTCAGAGTGCTCAACTAGTATTCAACTAATAAAAAGTTGAATACTCAAAGAAGGCAGCATTCAACTTTGAGCATTCAACCTATCTCCTAATAAGGACTGTGTTTAGTGTGTATTCAATTGAATGCTAGTTGAATACTAGTTGAACATTAACTTTTCTGTTTCATATGGGTAATACCCAAATTCTTAAATAAACTTAAAATGACCCTATTTTATGGCAAAACTATAGGTGAAAAAAATTCCCTTTGAATGTTTTTTTTAGATTAACTATGTTAACTGCCATCACAATATTATTTTTTATTAAGATAATTATGTTAGATTGTTTAAAAAGCATAGTATTGATATAAGCTTCACATTTCAGCTTAAAACTGTTCATGAATACAAAAAATCCAAAAATCTTCATCGCAAGGTCTTGTATGAGAATCTGTATGTTTTCGCTATTTTTTATCGCAACGACAAAAATAAGGTACCATTGTGTTTGCAATAAGATACCGAAACAGAAAAATTTGCTTTCATCAGAGAATTCATGCATCATAATGCTTTAAACGATGCAAGACACAGTTTCGTACAAAATACTAGTGAGTTTTACCAAATACATTAAACACAGGTAAGGGAATCCCTGTCTATTCATATAGCTGAAGTGAAAATCATCAAATATTTTAAACTTTTATGATTGTTTAGATATATTTTTGTAATAAAAATGCTACAACAGGTTTATTTTCTTTTTTTAAGTTTTTTTTATAAGCACTTCAGTGTGAAGGGAGACAACCATAAATCCCGCCATTTTTGCAGATGTCAAAATGACACTTTTCAGGTAAACAAAAATATTTTTCTTGAGAGCTGGAAAGCGTACCCTTTTTGTTCCCAATTTTTGCCCTTAGTGACATGCTCTTTCAAGCGATCTATTATTAAGACTTGAAATTTGGTCACAAGTCAGTGGAATTTAGCCTCAGAAATGGGATGACACCCATAAATTTTACACAAAACACCCCCTTTTTTGTTTATTTTGGACAGTTTTGATGAAATATTCAAATATGAATAAGTCTACTATGCAGAGATAGATGAAATCTGATGCCACGCTGCTGCTTCAGCATCAAAAGCTCTACGAAAGTCTCCATTGTGTCGAAGTTGTCAGATGACCCCTTATGGGAGTTACGGCCCCTTAAAGGTGAAAAATAGCATTTTTTTCATGTTTTTGGCCTATGGAATGAAAACTATTGCAGATAGAGAGAAGCTGTTGCTTGCTTAAATGTTCAGCTCATTTAGCTCTACAAAAGTCTCCATAAGGTCAAAGTTGTCAGATGACCCCTTATAGGGGTTACAGCCCCTTAAAGGCAAAAAATAGTGTTTTTGGCCTATAGAATGAAAACTATTGCAGATAGAGAAAAGCTGTTGCTTGCTTAAATGTTCAGCTCATTTAGCTCTACAAAAGTCTCCATAGGGACAAAGTTGTCAGATGACCCCTTAAAGGCAAAAAATAGAAGTTTTTGGCCTATAGAATGAAAACTATTGCAGATAGAGAAAAGCTGTTGCTTGCTTAAATGTTCAGCTCATTTAGCTCTACACAAGTCTCCATATGGTAGAAGTTGTCAGATGACCCCCTATAGGGGTTACAGCCCCTTAAAGGCAAAAAATAGTGTTTTTGGCTTATGGAATGAAAACTATTGCAGATAGAGAATAGTTGTTGCTTGCTTAAATGTTCAGCTCATTTAGCTCT
The DNA here is from genome assembly GCA_963971305.1 of Arcuatula senhousia. Taxonomy (NCBI): domain Eukaryota; kingdom Metazoa; phylum Mollusca; class Bivalvia; order Mytilida; family Mytilidae; genus Arcuatula; species Arcuatula senhousia. The sequence continues at coordinate 34,960 of CAXARO010000310.1, read as the reverse complement.
ACAAAAGTTTCCATAGGGTCAAAGTTGCCAGATGACCCCTTATAGTGGTTACGGCCCCTTAAAGGCAAAAAATAGTGTTTTTGGCCTAAAGAAAGAAAACTTTTGCAGATAGAGAAAAGATGTTGCTTGCTTAAATGTTCAGCTTAATTAGCTCTACAAAAGTCTTTTTAGGGTCGAAGTTGTCAGATGACCCCTTTAAGGGGTTATGGCCCTTTAGAGGTGAAAAATAGTGTTTTTTGCTTTGGAATGAAAACTATTGCAGATAGAGAAAAGCTTTTTATTGCTTAAACATTCAGCTCATTTAGCTATACAAAAGTCTTAAAAGGGTTGACATTAAGACCAGGTGAGCGATTCAGGCTCCTGGGAGCCTCTTGTTGTTATTTAGTAGAGTTCTTAAAAATGGATAATAAATCGAGACAAAATAAGTGGTAGTAGAAATTAAAACAAACGAATATTAAGTCTGCTCAAAGCATGGTACAATGAGAATCTTGTACCTGTATTAAAGTAATTGATATTTAAATGGTTTTTTTTTGGGAGGGTATGTTATATAAAATTTGATTAGAAATGTAATATAGATATAAGAACGAGGGCTGTTTAAGAATTAGATGTGGGGGTGGTCAGTAGGTATTCTTTTACTATCCAACCACCTATAGAACTTGTTTGATATTTCCAAATTGCTTCTTTACAAAAATCTTCCCTTTTACCCACAAACCTATGATTAATTGATAAAAGTTTCCCCCTCCTCCACATTTATCTAAAAAAAAAATTAAAACACACATTTATAAAGACTTTTATGTTGTCAAGACAACAAAATAAATATAAGTTTGAAATGAAAACTGACCTTTTGGCCATTGACAATTACTTGTTTATTTGTTGTTCCAAAATGGACAGTTTTTCACATGTTAAATGGTTACACTAAAAGTAAATGTTTCATATTAGAGAATTAACAACAAAAAAATCATTTATTTCAATAGAACCACTCATGGGAAATAATTTACAAACTTTGTAAGGAAAGATGTAGTGAAATATATTTTGCTGAAATAGCCGTCTTTGAAAAATTATTTTAATGGTTAAATGGGGAAAAATAGCATTTTTCTCCTTATTCTCTATTTCTACTTCAGACTGATAAGGGTTTTGACAGAAGAACATTTGAGAAGCAGATGTCGGTCATGAGAGGACAGGTAGGCTACATGTACTTTACAATGATGATCTTTGACCCAGAGTTTGTAAACAAGACAGTAAAAACGTATCACCTTTGACAACATTGTTTTGCACAATATAAATGGGGTAAGAAAGGGGACTCCTTCATCAGTGTCCAGCATTTCTAGGGCTATAATTTACATTTTTCATTGAAAAATGCTGATCATGAAATTTGGTCTTGTGTGAAACATTTGATTATATAAGAAATAGAGGTAATGACACAATTATTGAACTTGGATGATCAATATAAAATGTCCATGAGAAAAGACAAACCAGAGAAATTGAAGATCACAACGGTCTCCCTTTGGCACAAGCATTTCAAAAGAAATGGTGGGTTAAACCAGGTTTATGGCGTGTCAAACAACTCTTCCATTAAAAGAGATGCTAATACAGATCATGATTCACATATACTTTTATGCATTTTTGGCCAGTGAGCATCAGGGTGGGGTCCCATAAAGTGGGATTCGATTTCAGGTCTGTCGCTCATCTACTTCCTGTTTAACGAAATCCGGCCATTTCTGTCTTTGACCCATTTTTCATTATTTTTTTCACAGATACTGAATTTAACTCAAGCATTAAAAGATGGTAAATCTCCAGTCCAGCTAGTACAGATGCCAGTAGTGACAATTGAAAGGAGTAAAATAGCCGGGGGTCGTGGACGGACTGATAGTGAAACATTTACACAGAGCTTTTCTCATAGAGCTCCTTTCTTCTCTTGGTGCTGATCTATACCTTTAATGTATTCAGTATTCTACTACTAGTCTACATGTCATTTAGTGGGGGACATATGTCTTTAATACTTTAAAAAAAGACATTGCCAAAACTAACTACAGATAATTTAAATTACTGTGAAAGTATTAATGTTCATTCGGTACCAATTTTCGTGGTTTTCTTGGGATAGGCTAACCAGGAAATTAAATTCCCAACGAACTGAGAATTATAGAGAATTTGTTAAAACTACGAATTCATGAATCCAAAAACATGCAATTTACTTCCAATCAACGAAAATTGATCCTCATGAATTTAAGTACTTTCACAGGGACATATATTGAAGTCACAATAAGTTGTCCCTTGATACTGCCCATACTTGTGGTACATGTGAAATCCAAATAATATATAAGTGCTAAATGTAAAATGAAGTAATTTATATTTTGTATCAATTGTACTGTTTCATAGAAGTGTCCAAGACACAGATATATGATTTGTTTAATATTTTAACTAGTCTTGTAAACATAGAACCATGTAAAGCACACAAATCTTCCCTGTAAAACCAAAGAAAGACTGACAGAACTTTGAAGTCTTTAGTGCCATTTCACAAAGTGGTCACTAAATAACATGCATATGATTCCATGTAATTTATTTTAATGAGATAATGTGCATACTGTGGTTTCATTATTTTTCGTGGAATATCAATTTTCGTGGTTTTTGTGGATACGAAAAAGAAATTTAACATTGATTTATATGCTGCAGACTTTAGAACCACGAATTTAAGAATCCACAAATTATTCCTTTTTCATCAAACCACGAAAATTGGTATCCACGAAAATAAATGAATCCACAGTATTAGTAATTCTGAACTTTCACTTTATGAAACAGCACACTTAACTTTGTTATTATTACCTCTTTAATTACAATAATGTTCTACTATCTAAAACTCATCTAACATAAAGCCAAATGGTGTTTTCTCGTAATTGATTTGTTAATAAGCTAATTCAAACATTCCAGTACTTGTTATATCTGTATCATCTACAAAGCTATCCAGAAATGATGAATAATTAACTTGTATTATGCTTTTGTAACTGCTGATGATGGATTGTATTAGACGAAGAAATGCCTTTATAAATGTATGGAGTTATACTTCACATTGAAGTCTATTGTCAAGGATTTTCATTTACTGTTAAAGTATTATTTTTCCTTTTGTACCCATATTTGTGGATTTTGTGTGTCAGTCAAACCACGAAGTTGATTCCCTTGTTTTTTAAATGTTTTTTTTTCAATTACAAATTCTTAAATTCACAAATATTCATTTATATTTTAATCCATAAAAAATTATGCTTACCGGTACTCATTTAAGACTTTTTAGTTATAGGTCAAAACAATCTGTCAAAATAGTAAGACATGTCAACCAAATAAGACAATTTTCTTTTATATTTCACACAAACATATCTTTATTTCAGTGGACATTGTATAAATTTCTGATGAATCAGCATGCATCAGCTTGTGTCAATTTGTAAGCAGGTTTTATCTAGTTACCTCTATCACATGTTCATTGATTCAAGTTAAGTTATAGCAATACACAAAAAGTGTACAATGCAGCATTATGTAAATGTATTCTTGTTCATTCAACTTGCTTAAAATAATAAGAAAATGATGTTATTTTTCTAAATCTACAGAAAAGAATTGCTGTAGAAAAATTGGGCAGTTTAATAATTTGTAACAGTTTTAATATACAAGATTCTTTCTAATATCAGTTTCTTGGCATATATTTACCAAAGGTGACAATCATTGAAAGGAGCACAATTTGAATGGTATTACTCTATTTCATTGACCGGCTTGGTCATGGGTCAATTATTTCGGTTTTCTTTATTTAAATCTCACCTAAAACGACAGAGAAAATTAAACTCCACCCAACCTTGTGAATAAAATAAAGTAATACATTTAATATTTCTATATTGACACAACTTGTAATATACAAAAATGGAACTTTCCCACCTGAATGTAAGTAGGTTTGTCAGTTACATGCACAAGGTAAGTGGTTTCCTCCACCATGAAAACGACTTCCCTTTATGGCCCAAGGTGCATCTAAAAGGGCTTTAAACACATACACACATATTGACACAACTACTGGATTCATAGATCATGAATATAAATTGTTCACAATCTTCCTCATTTATGTTTTTTTATTCTTTTTCTTTATTTTCCTCATAAGAAATGGTAAAATTTATATTCTTATAATGTGTTCTTTATGCAAAACCATCTACCTGGAAAATTAAAAAGGTGTTGCAGCTTTATCTTTAAAACTTAATTATTATTTATACTAAATTTGGAAACCAGTGTTTAGTTGGTGTGAATCCCTGTGTGAGTGTAGCAGCCTAAATTGAGCTTACTCTGAGCAAATTTGTCTTCCAACTAAAAGTTCAAATTTTAAGTTGTAAAATGTAATAAGTTCATGAAGAAATTGGAAATTGATGCCCTAGTCTCTGACCTTCAAATGTTTTTGCAGCAGCATATTCTTTTAAACTTTTTATCCAGTGTCTTTTTCATATTATAAACTGTGTAAATTATCATCAAATGTGCATAATATTTTAATCAAAGCAGTTAACAAAACTGTATTCAGCTATCTGTTACATCAATTCAATTTTAAATCTAATTGTCGATGATCTATGGTATAAATAGTTTTGATAGACAAGTATATTTTGTTATTTTCTTCTCTAAATGAAAATGCCTTTTTCACATCCTGTCTCGGTGAATAGTTATACAATAATTATTGTTATGTATTTTCACCACTGTAAATACTTTATACATACTGGTTTTTGTGATATACTAAGTTTTACAATTTTACTGAATCCCAAGAATCCCAATCCATGTAAGTCTGAAAAAATCTGCTAATCATTTTAAAGAACATGTTAACTATATTAAGGGTCCAATAAAACATATTGTACAAATGTTTCTTCCTATAAGAATATGAATTTCAAGATCCAAAATTATGTATTTAGGAAAATTAATTAAGTTAGAAAAAAAATACTTAGAGAGAACCCAATTGATTTGAACTGTACCATTAATTATGATTTATTTCACAAATCATTTTAGGTGGAAAGGAAGCCTGTATTTATTTTTTGTTTGCATTTCATCACTAAGTGGTGATCTCAGATAATTGTTGCAATATTAATGTATTTTGTGATATTGTATATAAATATTGATCCTGTTATTTTTAATGACTTCATAAATTAAAACTTTAATATAATCTGTATTTGGTTTTTTTTGGAGGGGATGGTCAATTGAGAACAATGGGATGTGTAATAATGAACAATATTAATCTAAGCATAAGCAAGGAGAATGAAGATACATGTAATGAGTATGAATATGGACTAGTTATATTAAAATAAATAAATTTAACTTAAAAAATGTAAACTAAAACAATACTGATGAATGAAAACTACTGGACATAATACAACAACAACTACTTGACTTGAAACAAAATACTTTACCTAAAAACAAACTACTGGTCACAAAACAACAAAATCAACTTAACATTAAACAACAAATTAGCAGACATACACCAACAAAACAAATAGACATTAAGCAACAAGCTACTGGACAAAGAGAAAAAGAATACTTGACATAAAGCAACAAACTACTGGACATAAAGCAACAAACTACTGGACATAAAGCAACAAACTACTGGACATAAAGCAACAAACTACTGGACATAAAGCAACAAACTACTGAACATAATGCAATAAACTACTAAACATAAGACAGCAAATATAGACACAAAGCAAAAACTACTTGACATTAAAACAAAAACAACTGGACATAAAGCAACAACCTACTGGAAATAAAACAGCGAACTACTGGTAGTACTGGACACAAAACAACAAACTAATGGAAATAAAACGGCGAACTACTGGACATAAAGGAACAAAGTACTTGACTTTAAACCAATAAAAAACTACTGGACATAAAGAGACAAACTACTGGACATAAAGCAATAAACTACTAAACATAAGACAGCAAATATAGACACAAAGCAAAAACTACTTGACATTAAAACAAAAACAACTGGACATAAAGCAACAACCTACTGGAAATAAAACAGCGAACTACTGGTAGTACTGGACACAAAACAACAAACTAATGGAAATAAAACGGCGAACTACTGGACATAAAGGAACAAAGTACTTGACTTTAAACCAATAAAAAACTACTGGACATAAAGAGACAAACTACTGGACATAAAGCAATAAACTACTAAACATAAGACAGCAAATATAGACACAAAGCAAAAACTACTTGACATTAAAACAAACAAAAACAACTGGACATAAAGCAACAACCTATTTGAGATAACCCCCCCCCCAAAATAAAAACCAAAACAAAAACAAAAACAAAAAAACAACATCAAAAACTACTTGACATAAGGCAGCAAACTACTGGACATAAAACAACAAACTACTGGAAATAAAACAGCGAAATACTGGTAGTACTGGACACAAAACAACAAACTAATGGAAATAAAACGGCGAACTATTGGACATAAAGGAACAAAGTACTGGGCATAGAACAGAAAACTACTGGACATAAAACAACAAACTTCTGGACATAAAGCAACAAACTACTGGACTTAAAACCAATAAACTAGAGGCTCCCAGGAGCCTGAATCGCTCACCTGATCACTTATGCCAAAGTTTGAATAAATTTCACAAACTTTCAAGTATACAAAGTTGCAAAACAATCCTTTCAGCGGTTTCAGAGAAGATTTTTGGAAATCAGTTTAAATTAATAGAAAAAAACAGTTAAAGGGCAATAATTCCTGTAAGGACCTTTTGATGCTGAACAAGAAATTTGCTTCAGATTTTCTCTATCTCTTATATTTTCGAGTTATAAGCCAAAACAATGGTCTGACCCCCCTGTTCTATTTTTAGCAACGGTGGCCATGTTGGTTGGTCGACATGTATATAATTCACAAACTTGGTAGAGGACATCCTAAAGATCATGTATACCAAGTATCAATGCAATCCCTTCAGTGGTTTTAGAGAAGAAGATTTTTTGACCCTGAAATCATTTTTGTAGATCTCAATGAGCTTAACAACTCTGCAATGCTAACTTTTCCTCTAGCTCTAACGGTTTTCAAGATATAGTCCAAAAACTGCAAAAATTGTCAATTTTGATGATTAAAGGGGGCCATGTTGGTTTGGTGACATGTATATAATTCACAAACTTGGTAGAGGACTCCTAAAGATCATGTATACCAAGTATCAATGCAATCCCTTCAGTGGTTTCAGAGAAGAAGATCTTTGAAGAAAAGTTAACGGACGGACGGACGACGGACGCTTAACGATGACAATAGCTCACATGACCCTTCGGGTCAGGTGAGCTAAATACTACTGGACATAAAGCAGCAAACTACTAAACATAAAACAACAAGAACTGGACACAAAATAACAAACAACTGGACATAAAACAACATACATCTAACATCAAACAACAAAAAATAATAAAAAAACAACGACATAAAACAACAAGCTACTGGAAATAAAACAGCAAACAACTTCTTACATAAACAACAAACTAATGGACATAAACCCAAAAAAAAACTACTGGACATAAAGAAACAAACTTCTTAACATAAAAAAACAAAAAGCTGGACATAAAACAACAGACTAAAACATAAACAACCTACTGGGCATAAAACAACAAACTACTGTACACAAATCAGCAAACTACTGGACATAAAGCAACAAACTACTTGAGATGAAACAACAAACTGGACATAAAACAAAAAACTACTGGACATAAAGAAACAAACTTCTTAACATAAAAAAACAAACAAGAGTTGACACTAAAGTATGTCTAACCTGTCCGCACCATCACAGAACTCATTGAAGGTCAAGCTGGGCCTTCAGAAATGTTAAGGACAAGGTATGTGACAGATGACAGAATTCCATTTAACCATCACAAAAATGTCTGAAGTGTGTTCTAGATACCATTGTTATTGAGAAACAATGAAAAAAGACCAACATTCACTAGTCATTCAACCATGAAAATGGGGTCAAAGTCACATTACATGGTGACATCAGTTATGTATACCATAATCCCCAAATATCAGATGCCTAGCTATAATATAATACATTGTACTTTTCACTTAAGTCATTTTCCACCCAAAAATCATCTAAGTTCACAAAGTCAATGAACCATGAAAATGGGGTCAGGGTCACAAAACATGGTGTCGCTGTGTAGACCAAAACCCAAAATGTCTGTATACCAAATATCAGATGCCTAGCTATTATACTTTTAACTTAATTTATTTTCCACCAAAGTTTTAATTGTCCCAACAATCCTCTAAGTCCACAGAGTCACTGAACCATGAAAATGGGGTCAAGGTCTAATGGCATGGGGCCAAATGCATAGACCATAACCCAAAGTGTCTGTATAACAGATGTCAGATGCCTAGCTATTATACTTTTCACTTAATTCGCTTTCCACAAAAGTCTTACAAACGGGTTTGTTGGCCCGAAAAAACATCAAAGTCCACAGAGTCGCTGAACCATGAAATTGGGGTCAGGGTCAAACAGCATGATGCCAGTTGTGTAGACCATCACCCCAGCTGTCTGTAAACAAAATATCAGATGCCTAGCTATTAAGCTTTTCTTGTAATTCATTTTCCACAAAAGTCTTACAAAGGGGTCTTTTGGCCCGAAAAAACATCTAAGTTCACGGAGTCGCTGAACCATGAAATTGGGGTCAGGGTCAAACGGCATGGTGCCAATTGCGTAGATCATGACCCCAACTGTCTGTATACCAAAAATCAGATGCCTAGCTATTGAATTTTTCTTGTAATTCATTTTCAACAAAAGTCTTACAAAGGGGTCTTTTGGCCCGAAAAAAACATCTAAGTTCACAGAGTCGCTGAACCATGAAATTTGGGTCAGGGTCAAACGGCATGGTGCCAGTTGCGTAGACCATAACCCCAACTGTCTGTATACCAAATATCAGATGCTTAGCTATTATACTTTTCTTGTAATTCATTTTCCACAAAAGTCTTACAAAAAAGTTTACGCCGTCGCCGCCGATGCCGCCGGAAAGTAATACCTATGTCTCGCCTTCAGCGACTAAAGTCGCAGGCGAGACAAAAAACTGGACATAAAACAACAGACTAAAACATAAAACAACCTACCGGACATAAAACAACAAACTACTGTACACAAATCAGCAAACTACTGGACATAAAGCAACAAACTACTAGAGATAAAACAACAAACAAAAACAACAAAAACTACTGGACATAAAGCAGCAAACTACTGGACATAAAACAACAAACTACTGGAAATAAAACAGCGAACTACTGGTAGTACTGGACACAAAACAACAAACTAATGGAAATAAAACGGCGAACTATTGGTTGGGCAAGAGTGCCTTCTAAAAAGGACAAAGATCCACCGAGTGAAACAAGAGAAACAAAAACTAAGAAAAAAACACAAATCCTTCTAATTGGGACCTCCAACACCAAAGGAATTAACCCTGATAAGTTTTCCAAATCATATACTTTAACAAAGAAGGAAGCATTCACACTGGACCAAACAGAACAAGTCATCAGAGAGACAAAGGACAAACCAGACATTCTTATACTCCACTCACTTACAAACGACTTAAAGGAGTCCGCAGAAACCTGTGTAAACAAAACGAAAAACGTTATAAACCAAATTCAACAAAATATGACTAATACCAAAATTATTTTATCACTTGCTACCCCTAGAGCAGATAATGATAAATTCCAAACAAATGTGGAGCTAGTCAATGCCATGCTGAAGTGCGAATATGTGAAAAATGATACTATTACACTATGTGATAACAGCAATCTTTCACGTCTAGGTCAACCTGTAACGAAATTTCTTTCTAAAGATAAATACCATTTGTCCGAGAATGGAGTTGCTGTCCTTGCAAGTAATATCCGCACAACAGTTGACAAAGTGTTAAACTATAAACCCTTAATGCGTAAAGGGAAATCAAGCAACAACAGGAAACAGGGAGATTCCCTTAGCTATTAAGATTTAAGGAAAGAACAAAAGTTTGAGAAAGTGAATTAGCTTAAAGCAATTCTCTGTTTGTTATTATAATTTTATTTTTTTATTATTATTATTTATTTTATTACATTAAGTATATAGATATTACTTATTTAGTATTTTCATTACTATATGTCATTTTCCTTTGTAAATTTTTATATTGGTTGTATCTTTATATTACAAAGAGCTTATCATTTAAAACATGGGAAAATACACATATTATACTCCAAGAAAATTCATTTCAAATATCTCATTTTGTATATGGAATGTAGGGGGTTTGAAATCTTCAGATTCAAACATAGGAAAAATATCAGATCCAGAATTCTTAAAAGAGATTACCTCTCATGAAATTATACTTTTAACAGAAACTCATGTAGGTAATGAGGAAAATATAACATTAACAAATTATAAATATTTTCCTATTTGTAGACCAAAATCTAAAAATAACAGATTTTTTGGGGGGTTGGGAATTTTTATACGAAACTCCATTCTTCCTGGCATAGAATTACTAAAAAATAATAGTCTAGACTATCAATGGCTTAGACTGGACAAGAAGTTTTTTAATTTGTCAAAAAACATTTTTCTTTGTTTGGCTTATATAATTCCAGCTTCATCCAGTTATTCATTTCAAACTGATATTGATGTCATAGATAATATTGAGAAAGATATAGTTAACAAATATGCGGAGAGAGGGAATATTATTGTTTGTGGTGATCTCAACGCAAGAACTGGGTCAGAACTAGATTTTATTGATAGCGATAGCTATGATCCTTATACTATTCATGATGATGAATATGAATATGACAACACAATGCAAAAGAGAAAAAGTCTAGACAACAAGGTTGATTCTAGAGGTAAACAATTATTGCAAATGTGTGTTTCATTAAAATTAAGAATCCTAAACGGTCGTATGTTAGGAGACTCTAATGGTAATTTTACCTGCTATAAACCAAATGGTTCAAGTGTTGTAGACTATATAATAATGTCAGAAGACCTTATTCAGAATACACTGAATTGTAAAGTTTCAAATTTTATTCCTTTTTTATCTGATTGTCATTGTAAAATCTCTTGTACATTACTTGGAACATACTATCCACTTTCATTCACACCAAAAAAGGATAATGAACAGATAAAAGGTAAATTTTTATGGACAGAAAACTCAAAAGATAATTTCCAGGATGCACTTTGTCATCCTTCATGTAAACTTGATTTAGATAACTTTTTAAATAAAAAATATGAAGAGCAAAATATTGAAAAAGACACTGAATCAGCTGCCATAGATTTTCAAAATATAATTCTGAAAGCTGCTAAGATGTCCCTTAGATTCAAAACTACTAAACAAAGAAAAAATAAAACAAAAAGTAAAAATTGGTATGACCAAGATCTACACACTAAAAAGAAAGAATTAAACTTGAAAGCTGCACATATGTCTGCAAATCCATTTAATATGGAGATTAAAAATAACTTTTATAAACATTATCGTGAATATAAAAAATTAAGAAAACATAAGAGAAAAATGTTTAAAGCAAATATCATTGAAAAACTTGATAATTTGTTATCAGACAACCCCAAAGAGTATTGGAATCTTGTAAATAAACTTAAAGGGGAAACAGAAGTTTCTAAGAAAACCCCTGAAACATCCATTGATCTTATCTCATGGACTAATTATTTTCAGGACCTAAACTCTTCATCTAATATAAACATAAATAAAATTGAAAATCTAAGCCAGATTCTTTCTGATTTAGAAAAAAATGATATACATGTATCTGCTATTCTTGACTATGAGATTTCTAATCAAGAAATATATAAAGCTATAAATAAACTAAATAAAAAGCTACGCCGAGCGCAGCATGATACGACCGCAACAAGTTGAATCCTGTATGTTGGAGGCCCAATATGGATAGTCCATTGCTTTGGTCACATGAAGCCAATGGTGGACTTACACAACTTTTTGACACATGCATCCTGTGGTGGACTTATAGAAATGCATTTTTGACAAATATATTTACATCAACATCTTATACAAAAAGCCTTATTTCTATACATGTATTAATTTACAATTTTGGCCCTTGACCCCTAATTCCTCAAAAATGGTAAAAGATATTGCTAATCCGATAAAAAATAATAGGAAATTGTGTACATGGAATCCGATGAAAAAAAGATTTTGAAAATCGAACCACAAATAAAAAAGTTGATTTTATGGGCGTGGCCTGTCTTTAGCCCCCTGTAACAATGTAATGGTGAAAAACATATCAAAATCATTGACACATTTTGTTGACAGAATTTAATGATGAATTCAACAAAGAAAGAATTTTCAAAATCTAATGAATAATAAACATTCTACAACAGTTTTGTCAATACACCCGTTTTAGCCCTTTTTGGCCCTTTTTTCTAAAACAGTAGGGGCCACAAACCCCAAATACAAAACAAAGATTCCTTTAGTGGATATAATCATCATATATAAACTTCATAACAATTGGCAGGCCCACTACAACTTGATTTTTGGTATAAACTATTTGCATTGACAAACTTTTAAAAATGGCGTTTTTGGCCCCTTTAACCCCTAATTTCTCAAAAACGGTAAGAGATATTGCAAATCTGATTGAAAAACGCAGGCAGGGATTTTCACAAGGATTCCAATGAAAAAAAGATTTTGAAAATCGGACCACAAATAAAAAAGTCGATTTTTGGGGTGTGGCCCCTTTTTGACCCCCTGTAGCAATGTAACGGTGCAATAAATATCAAAATCATTGACACATTTAGTTGACAGAATTTAATGAGGAATTCATTAAAAAAAGAATTTTCAAAATCGAATGAATAACAAACATTTTACAACAGTTTTGTCAATACACCCGTTTTAGCCCCTTTTGGCCCTTTTTTCTAAAACGGTAGGGGCTACAAACCCCAAATACAATACCAACCTTCCTTTAGTGGTTACAAACATCATATCAAAATTTTAAAACAATTGGTCAACATTTACTCAAGTTATCGCACGGAAACCAAATGTTCCCAGACGACAACGACGACAACGACGACAACGACGACGACGACGACGACGACGACGACATCGCCATAACATTATACGATCGCAAAATTTTGCGGTCGTATAAAAATGGGAAAGCTTGTGGTCTAGATCTTATAACTAATGAAATGCTTCGGGCAGGACAAACAGCTCTTATGAGATGTGTAAATAAACTTTTTAATTTGATATTTAAATCAGGTATATACCCAAAACCCTGGTGTGAGGGATATATTATACCTATATATAAATCAGGAGAGGTTAGCAATCCAGGAAACTACCGTGGTATTGCTATAAACTCTTGTATTGGTAAATTATTTAATCTTGTCTTGAATAATAGACTTAATGAACATCTCAAAAATGAGGATACACTTTCAGATTGTCAAGCTGGTTTTAGAAGCAAATATAGAACCACAGACCACATGTTTATTCTTAAATGCCTCATAGATAAATATACAAACAGCAAAGGCAGCAAACTTTATGCTTGTTTTGTTGATTTTAAAAAAGCATTTGATACCGTTATACACCCAGGTATACTTATCAAATTGCTTAAATCAAATATTGGTGGAAAATTTTACAATATAATAAAACATATGTATAAATTAAATACTCTAAGAATAAAAATAGAAAATGAGCTGGGAGAAAAATTCAAATCTGATATAGGTGTGAGGCAAGGTGATGTGCTTAGTCCTTCCTTGTTTAACATCTTTATCAATGATCTCCCTGAACATTTCAAAAAATGCATTGATGAGGTTACTCTTTCAAAAAATCGTATTGACGCATTACTCTATGCTGATGATATTGTGATTTTTTCTAACTCTCCTAAAGGTCTTCAGAGAAGATTAGATGTACTTAAAACATATTGTGAAACTTGGTGTCTTAAGGTTAATTTAAATAAAACTAAAATTTTAATATTTAACAAAGCTGGTCGTCACATAAAAGACACTTTTTACTTTAATGGTGAACAAATAGAATGTGTTAATAAATATAAATATTTAGGAATAATTTTCCAATCAAGTGGTTTATTCAACCATGCAAAAGAAGAACTATACAATAAGTCTCTTAAAGCCTCATTTAAATTGGGTAAATGCTTGTCTGGATCTCCAGCAAGTATAAAAACAAATCTTCATTTATTTGACCACACAGTAAAATCTATAGCATTATATGGGTCTGAAATATGGGGCATCTTTAAAACAAACTCAGCTGCTTGTAAAAAAGAGGCCTTAAATATTTTAGAAATAATATACCAAAATAATATAACTGATAAAATTAATATTAAATTTTGCAAATTCATACTTGGGGTGAATAGCAAGAGTACAAACATTGCAATTTTGTCCGAATTAGGGCGATATCCCTTATACTTTAATATAATTACAAGTGTTTTATGTTATTTTCACCGCCTACACCATTGTGAATCAAATTTGTTACAAGATGCTTTTGAATGTAATAAGGATTTGCATAATAAAAATGTAATTACATGGTATACCTCTGTGACTTTTCTTCTAAAAACCCTTGGTTTAGATGAATCTTTTTTCATTAAAAACTCAATATATAAAATAAAGAAAAATATCATGGAAAAATTAAGATGTCTCTTCATGAAATCATGGTTTCAAAAGAAAGACAACTGTGATGGAAAATTAGATACTTACTTTTCTTTCAAAAACACTTTTCAAAAAGAGAAATATTTAAACATTAAAAATTTTGAAGAGCGACAAATTATATGTAAATTTCGTATAAGTGCCCATCACTTACGAATTGAAACAGAAAGACATAAGGGAAACCCTATTGAAAGGTCACAGAGGATATGTAAATTTTGTTGCTGTAATGATGTTGAAGATGAGGAACATTTTATTACAAAGTGTAATGCATATACAAATTTGAGAAAACAACTGTATTCAGACGTCATAGCCAATTGTCAAAATTTTTCCAACTTAAATGATAATTTAAAATTTATATGGTTAATGACTACAGAGGATGATGAGATAATTAATAAACTTAGCTACTTTTTAATTAATAGCTTTAAGATAAGATCCAGTTTAGACGAACACTAATTTTAAGTTCCTCATCTCCAACAAAAACACTAATTTTTCTATTACATGTATGTTATACTAACTTAATACATGTCTATATAAATATATATAATGGGTATACAAATTTGAAATTTATATACATATTATTTTATTAATGCCCAGTTCTTGTGTTGAATGTTAACCTGATCCATGTATTTGTATGTGTCAGTATCATGTATTGTTTCGATATGTCTTGTTTGATATATATGTGTTTAATCATTTAAATCATTCAATGTAAATTTATCATACCCGAAAGGGTCCATAATTGGCAAATAAATATTCTTATTCTTATTCTTAAAGGAACAAAGTACTGGGCATAGAACAGAAAACTACTGGACGTAAAACAACAAACTTCTGGACATAAAGCAACAAACTGCTTGACTTAAAACCAACAAGGAAATGTGTCAAGATGACACTGATGCCCCGCTGGCAAATAAAATAAATGACATTTTGACACATTACAAAAATATGTTGTCAGATTCCTATGATTTAGTGCGGAAAACTTATTTTTACAAAATTTGCCAAGTTCAAGGGCCGTAATTTAGGCCAAAATCAGTGGACCGGAACGAAACTCGAACTTGACCTGTAACTCATCATGGTAGACTAACATACCAAAAATCTTTTGAATGTATATGCAAGGATGTGGAAAAAAAGCGCGGAAAACTTTTTTTTACAAAATTTGCTAAGTTCAAGGGCCGTAATTTAGGCCAAAATCAGTGGACCTGAACGAAACTCGAACTTGACCTGTAACTCATCATGGTAGACTCATATACCAAAAATCTTCTGAATATATGCAAGGATGTGGAAAAAAAGTGCAGAAAACTTTTTTTTTACAAAATTTGCTAAGTTCAAGGGCCGTAATTTAGGCCAAAATCAGTGGACCGGAACGAAACTCGAACTTGACCTGTAACTCATCATGGTAGACTCACATACCAAAAATCTTTTGAATATATGCAAGGATGTGGAAAAAAAGTGCGGAAAACTTTTTTTTTACAAAATTTGCTTAGTTCAAGGGCCGTAATTTAGGTCAAAATCAGTGGACCGGAACGAAACTCGAACTTGACCTGTAACTCATCATGGTAGACTCACATACCAAAAATCTTTTGAATATATGCAAGGATGTGGAAAAAAAGTGCGGAAAACTTATTTTTACAAAATTTGCTAAGTTCAAGGGCCGTAATTTAGGTCAAAATCAGTAGACCGGAACGAAACTCGAACTTGACCTGTAACTCATCATGGTAGACTCACATACCAAAAATCTTTTGAATATATGCAAGGATGTCGAAAAAAAGTGCGGAAAACTAAAGTGTGACGGACGGACGGACAGACGGACGGACGGACGGAAGGACGGACGGACGGACGAACGGACCGAAAAACTATATGCCCCCCAACAGAGTTGGCGGGGCATAATAAAAAACTACTGGACATAAAGCAGCAAATATGGACATAAAGCAACAAACTACTTGACTTAAAACCAATAAAAAAACTACTTGACATAAAGCAGCAAACTACTAAACATAAAACAACAAGAACTGGACACAAAATAACAAACAACTGGACATAAAACAACATACAACTAACATCAAGCAACAAAAAACTACTGGACATACAGATATTTTATTCAACCAATTAATGGTGCCCAAACTCTGAGCAATTACAATTAAAGAAAACAATAAACATATATGATTTGAATGATTCGGTACTGAAATATTAACATACAAAGCACAATACAAAACTTACTTATACAATATATTTAACAAGAACATGTATGATTAACTAGAGCATCAATGAAATGATTTTTTTTATATATATATATATTAAAGCTCATAGACTAACCCCTCCTCCATACCCTAATTCCATCTCACTGTGATGGTAAGAGAACCCAAAAGTTATTATTATCATATATATTTTAATATTATTATCATTTTAATAATATACTTTTTAGTTTTACTATAAAGGGTGATAACTCTAATTCTTATTTTTATCTACCGATTTGAATTCAATAATTCCTTTGGACATAAAACAATAAAAAACAACGACATAAAACAACAAGCTACTGGAAATAAAACAGGAAACAACTTCTTACATAAACAGCAAACTAATGGACATAAACCCCCCAAAAAACTACTGTACACAAATCAGCAAACTACTGGACATAAAACAGCAAACTACTGGAGATAAAACAGCAAACTACTGGACATAAAGCAACAAACTACTGGACATAAAGCAGCAAACTACTGGACATAAAACAGCAAACTACTGGAGATAAAACAGCAAACTACTGGACATAAAACAGCAAACTACTGGACATAAAGCAACAAACTGCTGGACATAAAACAACAAACTGCTGGACATAAAGCAACAAATTGCTGGACATAAAACAGCAAACTACTGGACATAAAACAGCAAACTACTGGACATAAAGCAACAAACTGCTGTACATAAAACAGCAAACTGCTGGGCATAAAACAGCAAGCTACTGGAAATAAAACAGCAAACTACTGGACATAAAACAGCAAACTACTGGACATAAAACAGCAAACTACTGGACATAAAGCAACAAACTGCTGGACATAATTCAACAAACTGCTGGACATAAAACAACAAACTACTGGACATAAAACAGCAAACTACTGGACATAATTCAACAAACTGCTGGACATAAAACAGCAAACTACTGGACATAAAACAGCAAACTACTGGACATAAAGCAACAAACTGCTGGACATAAAACAAAAAACATCTGGCAATAAAACGGCAAACTGCTGGACATAAAGCAACAAACTGCTGGACATAAAGCAACAAATTGCTGGACATAAAACAGCAAACTACTGGACATAAAACAGCAAACTACTGGACATAATTCAACAAACTGCTGGACATAAAACAGCAAACTACTGGACATAATTCAACAAACTGCTGGACATAAAACAACAAACTACTGGACATAAAACAGCAAACTACTGGACATAAAGCAACA
This sequence comes from Arcuatula senhousia, assembly GCA_963971305.1. NCBI lineage: Eukaryota > Metazoa > Mollusca > Bivalvia > Mytilida > Mytilidae > Arcuatula > Arcuatula senhousia. The sequence continues at coordinate 16,909 of CAXARO010000310.1, read as the reverse complement.
AACTGCTGGACATAATTCAACAAACTGCTGGACATAAAACAACAAACTACTGGACATAAAACAGCAAACTACTGGACATAATTCAACAAACTGCTGGACATAAAACAGCAAACTACTGGGCATAAAGCAACAAACTGCTGGACATAATTCAACAAACTGCTGGACATAAAACAACAAACTACTGGACATAAAACAGCAAACTACTGGACATAATTCAACAAACTGCTGGACATAAAACAGCAAACTACTGGACATAATTCAAAAAACTGCTGGACATAAAACGGCAAACTGCTGGACATAAAGCAACAAACTGCTGGACATAAAGCAACAAATTGCTCGACATAAAACAGCAAACTACTGGACATAAAACAGCATACTACTGGACATAATTCAACAAACTGCTGGACATAAAACAGCAATCTACTGGACATAAAGCAGCAAACTACTGAACATAAAGCAGCCATCTACTGGACACAAAACAACAAACTACTGGACATAAAGCAGCAAACTACTGGACATAAAACAACAAACTTCTGGACATAAAACAAAATCAACTTAAGATAATTCAATAAACTACTGGACAAAAAACAGCAAACTACTGGACACAAATAGCTCAAACTTTTGGCAATAAAACTACCAACTGCATTGCCTAAAACCAAGCAAACTAAAAAAAACATAAAACAAAAACAACTGGGCAAAAAGCAACACACTATTGGACATAAAACAACAAACTACTGGGCATTTAAAAGATCTATTGGACATTTATATAAACTACTGCGCCTAAAACAGCAAAGTCCTGGACTTTAAACAACGAACTACTGGACGCACAACAAAAACCTACTAATGACCCACCTTTGTGCATAAAACTAAAGCGAAATACTATCAAAATAAAACAATCAAATGTTGGTAATAAAATACTACTGGGCATAAAACAACCAACTACATAACATAAAAAAAAACCCTTAAAGATATACATGACACAAGCAGAAATTACTGGACCTATTAAAAAACAAAAACAACAAGAGTGACCAACATGTCGTCACAAGTGCACTATAAAACTCATTAAAGGTCTATCTAGGCCATCTGTTCACATAATTATTTAAGGTCATGGTCATTTGGCAGATGATAGAATGGAATCTTACCACCAATAAGAATCTGTAAATCAACTATAGTGGTTCTAGATATAAAATGTAGTAAAATACTTGCCACGTAGAAATGAACACACAAACCAACCTATATTTACAGTTATTAAAGTGTAAACATGAGGTCAAGGACACATCATGGTGACAGTTGTGTAGACCATAACTTGAACTGTCTGTACACCAATCATCAGATGCCTAGCTATTATACTTTTCAAGAAATTCATTTTCCACAAAAGTCTTACAAACAAGAGGCTCTAAGGAGCCTGAATTGCTCACCTGGTCTTGATGTCAACCCTATGAAGACTTTTGTAATGCTAAATGAGCTGAATGTTTAAGCAAGAAAAATATTTTCTTTATCTGCGATAGTTTTCATTCTAAATAAACAAAAAACACTATTATTCAACTTTTAAGGGGCTATAACCCCTATAAGGGGTTATCTAACAACTTCGACCCTATGGAGACTTTTGTAGAGCTAAATGAGCTGAACATTTAAGCAAGCAATAGCTTTTCTCTATCTGCAATAAATTTTATTCTATAGGCCAAAAACATGAAATAAAACTCAAATTTTCACCTTAAAGGGGCCGTAACCCCTATAAAGGGTCATCTTACAACTTTGACCTTATGGAGACTTTAACATTTAAGCAAGCAACATCTTTTCTCTGTCTGCAATAGTTTTCATTCTATAGGCCAAAAACACTCTGTTTCACCTTTAAGCGGCTGTAACCCCTTTAAGGGGTCTTCTGACAACTTTGATCTTATGGCAACTTTTGTAGAACTAAATGAGCTGAACATTTAAGCAAGCAACAGCTTTTCTCTATCTGCAGTAGTTTTCATTCTATAAGGCAAAAACATGAAACAAGAGGCTCCCAGGAGCCCGAATCGCTCACCTGACATATGTGTCTGGAGTAAAGGCTATTAGGCAAAATCTATTTGACATTGAAAGGGTCATAAGTTTAATAAGGGGGTCATCTGACAATATGATGGATCTTAAGGTGCTGATCACTTTTATCTCAATTAAAATTCAAAAATCTGTCATCCTTTTTGAGTTATTAGCAAAAAAATGCAGTTTAACCCAATGTTCTATTTTTTTGCCACAGCAGCCATGTTTTACAACCAATCAAATATCCCCACATCAGTTCTATACACCTAATGCTAATAAACAACAATACAAAGTTTGGGTCCAATTTGACTTTAAGTGTCAGAGGAGTTAACATTTTCAATGAAATGAGGAAATGCTTTTTAAAAGCTCAATTTTGACGTTCTAAGGGCAATATCTCCTCAAAGGAAAGGTCCTACAACGTTGACCCTATTACATATTTTGTAGATCTTGATGTGCTTAACAATATGCAATTTAAATTTCTCGAATATCTCGTAAAGTTGTTAAGATATTGAGCTAAACAGGTGCAAAATTTCCCAAAAATCCACAAAAAGGGCAATAACTCATAAATGGGTGGTTGGATTTTCTTCAAAATTTCAGAGCTGGTAGATCTTCAGGTGCTGATCACTTTTGTTCCCAATCAAAATTTTAAAATCTGTCACCGTTTTTGAGTTATTTGCAAAAAACTGCCATTTACCCCTATGTTCTATATTTAGCCACAGTGGCCATATTTTACGACCAATCAAAAATCCCCACATCAGTTCTATACACCTAATGCTAATAAACAACTATACCAAGTTTGGTTCCAATTGGACTTGAACTGTCAGAGGAGTTAACGTTTTCAATGTAATGAGGAAATGCTGTTAAAATGCTCAATTTTGACGTTCTAAGGGCAATAACTCCTAAAAGGAAAGGTTCTACAACGTTGACCCTATTACATATTTTGTCGATCTTGATGTGCTTAACTTCAACTTTTTCAACTTTTATTGACAACGCTCAGACACAATACAGTGTAACATGAGGTACAATAAACATGAATATTACAGAAAATAACAATGTGCAATTTAAATTTCTCAAATATCTTGTATAGTTTTCAAGATATTGAGCTAAGCAGGTGCAAAATTTGCAAAAAATCCACAAAAAGGGCAATAACTCCTACATGGGTTGTTGGATTTTCTTCAAAATTTCAGAGCTGGTAGATCTTCAGGTTCTGATCACTTTTGTTCCCAATCAAAATTTAAAAATCTGTCACCGTTTTTTGAGTTATTTGCAAAAAACTGCCATTTACCCCTATGTTCTATTTTTAGCCACAGCGGCCATATTTTACGACCAATCAAAAATCCCCACATCAGTTCTATACACCTAATGCTAATAAACAAGTATACCAAGTTTGGTTCCAATTGGACTTGAACTGTCAGAGGAGTTAACGTTTTCAATGTAATGAGGAAATGCTGTTAAAATGCTCAATTTTGACGTTCTAAGGGCAATAACTCCTAAAAGGAAAGGTTCTACAACGTTGACCCTATTACATATTTTGTCGATCTTGATGTGCTTAACTTCAACTTTTTCAACTTTTATTGACAACGCTCAGACACAATACAGTGTAACATGAGGTACAATAAACATGAATATTACAGAAAATAACAATGTGCAATTTAAATTTCTCAAATATCTTGTATAGTTTTCAAGATATTGAGCTAAGCAGGTGCAAAATTTGCAAAAAATCCACAAAAAGGGCAATAACTCCTACATGGGTTGTTGGATTTTCTTCAAAATTTCAGAGCTGGTAGATCTTCAGGTTCTGATCACTTTTGTTCCCAATCAAAATTTAAAAATCTGTCACCGTTTTTTGAGTTATTTGCAAAAAACTGCCATTTACCCCTATGTTCTATTTTTAGCCACAGCGGCCATATTTTACGACCAATCAAAAATCCCCACATCAGTTCTATACACCTAATGCTAATAAACAAGTATACCAAGTTTGGTTCCAATTGGACTTGAACTGTCAGAGGAGTTAACGTTTTCAATGTAATGAGGAAATGCTGTTAAAATGCTCAATTTTGACGTTCTAAGGGCAATAACTCCTAAAAGGAAAGGTTCTACAACGTTGACCCTATTACATATTTTGTCGATCTTGATGTGCTTAACTTCAACTTTTTCAACTTTTATTGACAACGCTCAGACACAATACAGTGTAACATGAGGTACAATAAACATGAATATTACAGAAAATAACAATGTGCAATTTAAATTTCTCAAATATCTTGTATAGTTTTCAAGATATTGAGCTAAGCAGGTGCAAAATTTGCAAAAAATCCACAAAAAGGGCAATAACTCCTACATGGGTTGTTGGATTTTCTTCAAAATTTCAGAGCTGGTAGATCTTCAGGTTCTGATCACTTTTGTTCCCAATCAAAATTTAAAAATCTGTCACCGTTTTTTGAGTTATTTGCAAAAAACTGCCATTTACCCCTATGTTCTATTTTTAGCCACAGCGGCCATATTTTACGACCAATCAAAAATCCCCACATCAGTTCTATACACCTAATGCTAATAAACAAGTATACCAAGTTTGGTTCCAATTGGACTTGAACTGTCAGAGGAGTTAACGTTTTCAATGTAATGAGGAAATGCTGTTAAAATGCTCAATTTTGACGTTCTAAGGGCAATAACTCCTAAAAGGAAAGGTCTCATTAACCCCTTCCGGGTCAATTGGTCCCTCCCTCAAATAGTCCATTAAAAATAAAAAGTGCAGTGTTATTGTTTGTAATTGTCAAAGTTTTATTGGATTAATAATGGAATCATGTGTACAATCAAATGAAACCTAAAGATTCACTCATTTTAATTATCCTTGAATCATTTTTGACAAGTGTATGAATTTTGTTTACATGGCTGTGTGAAAAGGCTCCATGTGGAAGACCGGAAAGCATGGTAAAAAGGGTATTTTGAGCATTTTGTAAACAATCCAACTTTGCGAAAAAAGTAATCCTTGATGGTGAATGTTTCATACCAGAATTAGACAGAAAACTTTATTAGCTTCGCAATGATATATAACATGTGTACCATCTTACCCGTATTAAAAACTATTTGTTCAAGCAAAAATTTCAAAAATGCAGATTTTAAGCTGAAAATGAATAGACGATCTTCCAATTTCGATTTTTTTGGTAATTGTCGAAATCTTACCTCAAATTACTGGATAACTGGTTGCCGACGTCATTTGTGCGTAAAAGGGAATTTTTAAATTTCATTGTTTAAGTGTAAATGAATTGTTTTGAAAGGACCCTCGGAGTGAAACAAATTAATTCATTTCATGTTTGATTGTTTTCCATTAGAACACACATTTAATAGATTGATAGAATAATTCAGTCCCTGTGCTCTCTTCTAAAAAAGCCGCCATTTTACCCCCATTGACCTCTCGTGACCCCTATTCTAACATCCGGAACGTTCCGGAATGGCACTTTAGGAAGATCGTCTATGTGAACGTCAAAAGGGTTATTTGAGACCAAAGGTTCTACAACGTTGACCCTATTACATATTTTGTCGATCTTGATGTGCTTAACTTCAACTTTTTCAACTTTTATTGACAACGCTCAGACACAATACAGTGTAACATGAGGTACAATAAACATAAATATTACAGAAAATAACAATGTGCAAAAAAGGGCAATAACTCCTACATGGGCTGTTGGATTTTCTTCAAAATTTCAGGGAAGGTAGATCTTGAGGTGCTGATCACATGCCAGAATTTTGATATCTGTAGCCGTTTTTGAGTTATTTGCAAATAAAAAGCTACGCCGAGCGCAGCATGATACGACCGCGACAAGTTGAACCCTGTACATTGGAGGTCCAATATGGATAATCTATTGCTTTTGTCACATGCAGCCCATGGTGGACTAACAAAGATTTTTGACACATGCATCCCATGGTGGACTTTAAAATGCATATTTAACACATATATATTTATAATAACATTTAATAGAAAAAATCTTACTTCTATTTTTGGCCCGTTTTAGCCATCTTTTGGCCTTTTTCTCTTCTAAAATGGTATGGGTCACAAACCCCAAATGCAAGCTTCCTTGAGCATGTTGAGTGGATATAATCATCATATTAAAACTTAATAACAATTGGCTGGCCCATTACAACTTAATTTCTTGTGTAAAACCATTTGCCTTGACCAACTTTTAAAAAAGGTGTTTTTTGTCCCTTCTACCCCTAATTTCTCTGAAATAGAAAGAGATATTGCAAATCTGATTGAAAAATGCAGGCAGGGATTTTCACAAGCAATCCAATGAAAAAAAGATTTTGAAAATCGGACCACAAATAAAAAAGTTGCTTTTTGGGGCGTGGCCCGTCTTTGGCCCCCTGTAGCAATGTAACAGTGCAATATTTATCAAAACTATTGACACATTTAGTTGACAGAATTTAATGAGGAGTACAATAAAAAAAAATATTTTCAAAATCGAATGAATAATAAACATTCTACAACAGTTTTGTCAATACACCCGTTTTAGCCCCTTTTGGACCTTTTTCTAAAACGGTAGGGGCAACCAACCCCAAATACAATAGGAAGCTTTCTTAAGTCGATATAATCATCATATTAAAACTTTATAACCATTGGCTGACCCACTACAATAAACAAAGTGGCTACGATTACCTGGATTTACCTTGAAAAGTAACAATAAGAAAAAAATTATTGTTACCTGACGCAGGAAGTCAAAGTAAAATATTAACCGGTCCACGGACGCAAACCTGTTTTTAAGAAAGTAACAATAAGAAGGGGTGTTTCAATCGATACCGTTTTTACACGATACCTGTCTTGTGTGTGCAATTGTGTTCATTAACTTTAAATTTGAGGGCATCTTTTCTTAGCTCACCAAAATTAATAATTCGCAAACATTTTGAACAATAAACTTTAACAGAGAATAAATCTATTATAGTTCTTATATATTTCGCTTGCCTTTAAACGCTTTAGCGCTTTGATTTAACCTAGGACCGAAGGCAAAACAGACGAAATGTACTTTTAATTTGGGGTTGTATTATAGAAAAGACGGTGTTTCATTATATGTATTTTCATGATCACAATTAAAGTCATTGATGGTTTTATTAGGTAAAATAAAGGTAAAATAAATTTATTTTTATTTCAAGTTTTCAATTACAAAAAACGTATAATAAAACGAAATATACATGTAACTTGTTATTAATATTATTCTTAAATACAACAATAATATTCAAATTCATTAATTCAGGAAATAATAACGCCAAGTAACAATAAGAAAAATACTTATTGTTACTTCATTAAAAAACAGGTCCGCGTCCGTTACACGGTTTTCTATTAGTCCGTCCTTCCGGTGTCAGGTAACAATAATTTTTTTCTTATTGTTACTTTTCCAGGTAACCGTATCCAGTGCCTACAAAAAAAACTATTTGCCTCGACCAACTTTTATAAATGGCATTTTTGGCCCCTACGACCCCTAATTTCTCAAAAACGGTAAGAGATATTGCAAATCTGATTGAAAAATGCAGGCAGGGATTTTCACAAGGATTCCAATAAAAAAAAGATTTTGAAAATCGGACCAAAAATAAATAAAAAGCTACGCCGAGCGCAGCATGATACGGGGCCTAAATTAAAATATTGTATGTTTGCCCTCAGCCGACCGACCCCCGAAATTCGTTGCGACTGAAAATATTTTATTTACATTTATCGGCAAAATTTTATTTTATTCCGTTTAACCCGGATAACCCAGTCGTTATATTACACTCGCTATCGATCGCTTCATTAACGCCTGGGTGCATTTTTGCAAGTTTGATTAGACTCATCAGAGGTTAACCAGCCAACAAAATGTGAACATTTTAACATCTAGCTTTGAAACACATCAGAAAAATTTGAGAATATGTCAGATAGTGTATATATTTATGTCTCAAATGGTGAATTTTCTGTAATACTTCAATTTTTTTCTATTTTATTTTTCAGGTTACAAATGCAGTAAATGACTGTAGAGAATTTATTAGATTTGCAACCATAGGGTATATAATCCTTGCCGCTTTGTATTTGTTGGGTGTTGACAGTCTAGAGGAAGTTGGTACTAAGGTGGCTGATATTGAAACTAGCGAAGCGAAGCAGGAGTTTTTGAAAAAATTGTCAGACAATATTGTAAAAACATACTTGCAGACTGAACAGTTTGATTTTAAAGAAACAATGAAGGATGTGCCAGTCAACAATGACAACTCACGGGTGAAGTGTGGGTATGTTGGCTGCTCAAAAACATTTTCAGTTAATGGACGTTGTCGCCAAAAACACAGGGAAAAATGTTTGTACAAGGATTTGGAAATCCTGGATTCCAATGTCAACAACGATGACAACCAGCCAGATACCCAGCCTACCTCTAGCCAAAGTCCTAAGATATTAAAAGAAGACTTTAAATTGAATTATGTCTGTAACGTTCTAAGAGAAGGATTAATGGACTGGACCAGAGAAGACGCGGCAAAGGAAAATGATGGAGAGAGACTAGTAAGAGTATGGAGGTTTGACATGCTCCGGTTTTCAATGACAAACCATACGAAATACAGACTCCTTGCTTTCCGCTTGCAGTCCCAATTGATGGCTTTGTTACCCCCAAAGATGGCCCATGAACTGAAACACAACAGATGCGTAAACATTCATGGAGGGAAAGGCTGCAATGTGCCAGGAGATTTGGCCCTGGAATTCTTAAATATGCGTGCTAAAGATGCCTTAAGTTGTCTTGGTGGGAACTTGACATCGGCCTCAATCCAGAGGTCAGGACGTAGTTTGCAGGGTTTGAATGATATAATTGACAGTTATTCTAAAGGCTTAGATGTTTACTTTGGAAAGCCTTCCAACAGCAAACCCTCCATCCAAAAAGATGTCAACATGTTTGTTGAGAAACTTAAAGAAGAAAACCTGTTCGAAAAGTGTCCTGGACGATATTTCAAGTCATTCCCAACAATGAACTTTAATGTTTTGGATAAATTAGATGGACAGAAACTAAGCAACTGGTTATCAACTAAGAAAGAAGACTATGCTAAACTACAAAGAGTGAGATCATACCGTGTGTAGGATATGTTTTGCAACTATACCTTGTGTATTGAATTATAGAGGGACGTAAATAAATCTTTAAGTATTGTTATATGTTTGTCAAGGACTTTATCAGATTTTCAATTTTCAATACAAGTAGCAAATTTTCCGTGTAAATTTAGTGTTCTTTTGAAGGGTTGTATAAAATGCATGTTCATCTTCAAAAATTTGTTGTCATGGTTGTGTTTGTTATATTATATAGGTTTCAAGGTGCTACATTTTTCTGCCTTTTAATATTGTTTATGTACAATGTATTAAAGTATATATATGTGATTGAATATGATACTCAGAAGTTCTTGTTAATTGAGCAATATTTCATGTTTCCATTGTTTTAAGGGTGTGATGCAATGCTTATGTATATGCATTTTATTGTCGATATTTGAGAAACATTTTTTCTCTACAACTATTTAAGATACAAGAGCATATATACATGTATTAGTGCAATGTTAGATTTAAGTTTAGTATACCATTTTCTAAGCAATATTTTTATTTCTCGCCATTTTTTAGAAGCGTTTACAATTGTTCTAGTGCATATTTCATGAATATAGTGCAATGTTGGCATATTACACATTTCAGTAGTCAATAGTTTAGCAATGTTTTTTTTTTTTACTTTGTATAGTTTTATTAAAGATGCAAAAGTGCAATGTTAATGTACATGTTATTATGTTGATTCATGTACATATACTGTCAAGCGATGATTTTTCTCTTCAGGTGCTAGAGCATGGTACATTTCCAATGTTAATGTACATGCATATTTTACTGATTTACATGTAATGCTGAGCTAAGTAACCAATGCATTTCAATTCAATTTCTCTTTTTAACAGAATATAGTGCAATTTTTATGTTCATGTTTATGATAATACATGAAGTTCAGCTATTTACAATATTTTTTACTCACAGTGCAAGAGCAAAATGCTGTACATCTGTATGTAAGGTTTGCTTATCAGTTTCAAAATAGTTAAGTTTGTACATTTTGGATGATCAAAACAAGATCTTTCAATAATATTTTGATGCGGGTCCAATATGTATTTTGTAATGTTTGTTTATTAAATATGTGATCATGAGATGTATATATTTTTTATCATGTTTGTTCATGTTATGTTTATTAACTTTGTGTTAATAAATTTTATCTTTTGTTGTATGTGTAATCTTTTATTTAAACTACATGCAAATGACATGTACAAAAATACTTAACCATTTTAAACCATGATAACATATGTACATCTATATATACAAAGGAAAGACTCATGCACCAAAATTCAAAAAAAAAAAAAGGCAGAACTCAAATGTCTAAAGCAATAAAAACTTTGTTCACAATACAAAAAGAATATCCAAATAGACGATAAAGAGATGTAGAATAAGGGTGGGCGTCACAACCAACACAAAGAACGTAATTTAAAAAATCACAATGGAAAACAGCCAGCAGTCTTCAAAATGACCATAGGTCACTGCTCAACGAATTAAAAATACAATACAAAAGTTCCAAAGCCAATCCCTAAATTGTCAACGAAAGACGCATAATAATTTTGATACAAAACCAAAATCAGCAAACCAAACTTATTTGAAAACAAGAGTGACTTGAATGTTTTAGAAACAGTTTCAGATGTTGCAACACACCTTTACCTAAAAAAAAATTTATTGAAATGTGGAATAAATGTATTTGGCATCAGTTTCATTCGGAATAATCAGTATTACAAGCTCATTGAAACTTGAATGAAAGTGATGCTGCCTTTTTCTAATACTCATGCATACCAAGTTTCATTATTCTAGGACTTTAAGACTAAGTTCTTGATACATGGAGTTTCTCAAAATACCATAACATTGCTGTTAATCAATAATTATGAAAGGTCAAAAGATCAGTGCTACATGTTAGCCCAATGTACATGTACAGCAACGGCATAAGCATACATGTACAAAAAGAAGACAATGAGATGTGGAATAAGTGTATGCATCGCTACCTACAACAATTTTTAAAAATCCACAAGGAAAAACAGCCAGCAGCCTTCAATGTGGCCAGTGGTTAAAGTTTCATAAACCTACAAAAATATAGGACTTTCAGTTCTAGAGATATTCTAATGGTCATTTGATTTAATAAAGTTTGGTTTGTGTGTTTTTCATTATGTTTTGATTTTCTCTGTGCTGTTCTTGTTAATTATGTTTACTGGTTTGGTATTGCCCTTATAAACTTTTGACACTTGAATGCCCTTTGGCCTCTTTGCTTTCTGTATTTGATCAGAATACATTTACATGTAACATTAGGCTTGAGTGTCTTTTAGGAGTCTTTTATCAGGTTTATAAACAAAAGAAGAAGACTGAATCCCAGGACAAACACAGTTAACTATACCTTTTGTTTTACTGTGATAGAACCCATAGGAAAATGATCAAACATGTCTGTTTTTCTGTTTTTAATTTCGATGGTGAATTAAATGTTCAAATGCGAGTATGACCAACTTCATGCAAAAACTAGTTTAGTACACTACATTACAATTAACCACCACAAATAAAAAAACTGAAGTTTCAAATTATCTTTTTTTACATGTTTTAATTAGAAAGTACAGTAGTTTAACTACAAAAAATGTAATCATTTTTCTAATGTAAAACATTTCAATTCAAAATAAATAGTTACATGTAATATCAATATAAAAAAAATGCATCAAGTTAATATGTCATATGTACATGTACGTGTAGTACTGTATTATTTACATGATTTAACACAGAAAAAAAAACATGTTAAAAAGTCATAAAAAGCACACTGATCATGATGTTACTAGCAACATTGGACTACGAAATATAAATCAGTGATAATCATGATAATACATGCATGGCAGCATGGGACGTGCACACAAAAAAAATCAACTTTTAACTACAAATTACAGGTACATTAACATGAAAACCTTAATAAAATGAAATGTACGAATACATGTACAAATGTATTCCAATATTGGCTGATGTAATAATTATGATTTAAATAATTTATCATTTCTCCAAATTATCTTCAATAAAATTATTTAATAAGATTACAATTACATATTTACACTGTGACAAATTTTAAACCTCCTCAATCAAAATCAGAATGTCATCTGCTAGTTCATGGCTCAACAAACCCAATTCAATGATGTCATTAACACAGAGAAGAAAGTCAGCATTCTTTATAATGTTATTTATCAAACTGTCATCGTAAGCATCCAAATGGTCACTTTCCTCCTCTATCAAACACTCACGATAGTCTAACAGATTGGCCTTCAGCATCTTTATCTGCTTGTCGTTTAGGTGCCTGCAAGAATCTTCATTCACTGGTAACAACATAGCACTGGTCAAATCAGTGACACACTCTAAACTTAAACAGTGTCCACATTTACATTTGTCAGCACATTTACAACAGCAGCTACAAGAGTCTGTACTGATACTGTCTTCACTATTGTCTAATCTAAAGTAATTGTTAAGAATTGTCCTAAGACAAGTCGTTGCTTTGCAATAGTCTTTTACCTCTGTTGTAGAGTGATCTTTAGCAAGGTCGTGACCAGAAAAGTACACTATGGAAAGACTTTGTCTCCCATCTCGGCCTGCTCTTCCGCTTTCCTGAGCAAACTGTTCCAATCCTCTAGGCGCTCCCCAGTGCACAACAGTCTCTATATCTGGAACATCCACTCCCATTCCAAAAGCAACAGTAGCAAAGACTACACGGATGGTACTGTCTGCTTTAGGAAATTCACTTAAAACGTAGTCCTTATTTTTTGAAGCAGTTGAACGGTGAAACATGGCAATAAGATTAAAGTCTGCTCTGTCACATAAGTGCATAAAAAAGTGTTCAAAAAGATCAGCACAAGATGCAATGTTCCTACAATAAACCACTGTTTTAGGGGCGTTAGTTCCATTTGTAAGAAGTCCCTGTAGAAGCCATTGTAACTGGTTGAAATTCTTGTTGCTTTTTTGAACGATGTATTTTATATTAGATCTGTCTGGTAATTTGTATACAGTGACCACAGTATCTTGATTCATGCCCAAGTTCTCTAAAATTGTTGTCCGCATGCTCTTAGTTGAAGTTGCTGTCATTGCCAAGAACGGAACATCTGATGGTAAAACTGAACGTAGTTCGGCCAGTCTACTGTATTCCTGACAAAATTCACCACCCCTACAAAGATAAATAAATACAAATTAAAGATGATTTAATTTTGCTGTGTACATTGCAATTATCAATGTTTAAAATATAAGACAGTATTATTCATTACATGTACATGTGTTGTATAAACATGATGGACACATACAAAAATATATGTAATTCCTAAGCTTTATACATGTATGTAATGTTGTTACAACTTTTTGCTAGAGCATACACTTTTCATGCAACTCACAGGTTGCAACGACAGACAATATGGCCAACGAGTCATAACAGTGATTGTTTTTTTTTTGTTAATGTCTTTTTCGTCATACAATTCTTCATTCTTGTTTGTGTTAAAATGATTATAGTGTAACATCAATTGATATAACAAGCCGCATTCATTTGATCAGTGGAACAATGTACATGTACACATCCACAAGAAAGATTTCGAATACAATTTAAAGCAAGCAACTATTACATACATGTAGTATAACTATAACTTGTATAAGTGATGATAGGAACAAATTTACTTCATTTATTTTCTTACCATTCAGTAATGCAATGGGCTTCATCAATCACCACAGCCTTTAAACGTCTATGGAAAGTGCCTGTAGTAAAACATTTGCGCCACAACCCTGGTAGCAAAGCTGCCTCTGGAGATGTGAACACTATGGGATACTCTCCAGATGAGGCATTCTATGGGTTTTGTCCCATATGGGATTTTGCCTTTTTAAGTGTAGAATGTAAATGAAATTGATAAAATAATAACATGCTTGGTTAATTAGACGCTTGTAAGGAGATTCTAATAAAAAAATGATGCAAAATGACGGACCGGAAACGATTTATTTCCGGATTTTCCTTAATTATCGATTTGTTGAAAAATGCCTATGTCACCAGTATGCAAACACATTACAGAGTATACATTTCCAACTTTTCTTTTAATTTTAAACAAACAATAGAAATAGAAGATAATGAAAATAAGTGTATGTCATTGTGACACAATTATCATAAACTAAAATCCTCAACGTTAGATGGCAAGCGGAATTCAATGTTTTTGCAAACTATTAGAGTCAAAAACCTTTTTAATATTGCACTTTTTTTCAACGTTAAACAAACAATAGAAAAGCAATATTTTATGCTGAAACATGTGAGAGCCACTTTTATTTGATCATATTTGAGATTTTATCTGTAATGTTTTTTAACATACAACTACGAATTAAAACAGTTTATTCATTCATTCTAAAATATATTATAAAATTCAAATTCATGGTAGAAAAGTTGCAATTTGATAATGCATCACTCTATATATAAAAATAAGTCCCACTGCCATAGTGTTCAATAGGAATATTTAACATTAGGTCTATGGAAGGTGGGATAAAAACCATATTATATATATAATATGGTTTTTGTCCCACCACATTTACAGCATTTCTTTCTATTTTCTTTTAAATTCTCCCCCAAAAACATTCTAAACCCCTTTTTCCTGCATAGGCAATCCCCAAAAGAAAACCCTTTTAAAGGCGTAGGATATATATGCCATCAGATATATAATATAATATGGTTTTTGTCCCATGAAAATTTAACCTTTGAAACGCTTGTTTCAGTTCCATATAATTTCAAATTAATGGTAGAAAAGCTGCAATTTGATAATGCATCACCCTATATATAATATGGTTTTTGTCCCGCCACCATAGTATTCAATAGGAATATTTAACATTAGATCAATGGATGGTGGGATAAAAACCATATTATATATATAATATGGTTTTTCTCCCACCACATTTTTAGCATTTCTTTCTATTTTCTTTTAAATTTTCCCCCAAAAACATTCTAAACCCCTTTTTCCTGCATAGGCAATCCCCAAAAGAAAACCCTTTTAAAGGCGTTGGATATATATGAATCTAGATATATATTATAATATGGTTTTTGTCCCATGAAGATATTTTCATTAGAAAAGATGTGATTTGTTGTTGCTACGCTCTATATATAATATGGTTTTTGTCCCATAAACCATTAAACTCAATGCATTTCTTTCCCATTGACCACTGTATAAATGGGACAAAAACCATATTATATATAGAGCATTGCATCATCAAATCATATCTTTTCTATTGAAGGCACTTTTAATTTTGTAGCATTTCTTAGAAAAGTGTCAACTATACTATTTTCAGCGCTCTATATATAATATGGTTTTTGTCCCATAAACCATTAAACTCAATGCATTTCTTTCCCATTGACCACTGTATAAATGGGACAAAAACCATATTATATATAGAGCGTGGCAACAACAAATCACATCTTTTCTAATGAAATTATCTTCATGGGACAAAAACCATATTATAATATATATCTGGATTCATATTTATCCAACGCCTTTAAAAGGGTTTTCTTTTGGGGATAATCTATGCAGCAAAAAGGGGCATGGAATGTTTTGGGGGTACATTTTAAAAGAATATAAGGAAAACAGAAGAAAAAATGCTGGGACAAAACCCATATTATATCTTTAATATGGTTTTTGTCCCATAAGTCGTTACAGTCAATGCGTTTCTTTCCTATTGACTGCTATAAAAATGGGATAAAAACCATATTATATATACAATGTTGAAGCATTAAATCACATCTTTTCTATAGAACTAACATGTATAATGGTAGCTTATCATAGAAAAGTGGTAACTATATTCAATTCAACGCTCTATATATAATATGGTTTTTGTCCCATTTATATAGCAATCAATGGGAAATAAATGCATTGACTTTAATGGTTTATGGGACAAAAACCATATTATATATAGAGCGTTGCAATAATAAATTACATCTTTTCTATTGAAGGCACATTTAATTGTGTAACATTTCATGGAAAAGTGTCAACTATACTATTTTCAGCGCTCTATATATAATATGGTTTTTGTCCCATAAACCATTAAACTCAATGCATTTCTTTCCCATTGACCACTGTATAAATGGGACAAAAACCATATTATATATAGAGCGTGGCAACAACAAATCACATCTTTTCTTATGAAATTATCTTCATGGGACAAAAACCATATTATATTATATATCTGATGGCATATATATCCTACGCCTTTAAAAGGGTTTTCTTTTGGGGATTGCCTTTGCAGGAAAAAGGGGTTTAGAATGTTTTTGGGGGAGAATTTAAAAGAAAATGGAAAGAAATGCTGAAAATGTGGTGGGACAAAAACCATATTATATATATAATATGGCTTTTATCCCACCATCCATAGATCTAATGTTAAATATTCCTATTGAATACTATGGCGGTGGGACAAAAACCATATTATATATAGGGTGATGCATTATCAAATTGCAGCTTTTCTACCATTAATTTGAATTTTATATTTAAAAAACAGTTATGATTATGACAATTTATAAATGTAGAAAAGATAATACTAGTAATTAATTTGTTTCAAGATTATTATTTTTTAGAAAAGTTGTAACATTGAAAGTAAAGGTATATAAAAGAGTCAGTAATAAAATCAAATACTCCTTCAATTCAACAATATTATTGTTTTAAAATAGCAATAACACCTTTGCCATTCATCATTGGAGCACCCTTTTTTACACAGTGTTGGTAGCATACTTGTAAACTATTGCAGTGACTTGCGAGCATAACTACCGCTCTCGTCCTCCACAACGGGGTCACTCTCCAAGACAATGACAAAAAATGCTACGGAGAA